>CAWUFW010007252.1:0-120000 GCA_963921515.1 Calotriton arnoldi | reverse complement strand
CCCTCATGCATACATGAGAACTACACGGAGACACCCAGTTAGAGAGTGGAAATGGCGTCCAGCACGTGCGCCAGGCCCTTTTTATTGGCAGGGTCACATGTCCTGTGACGCCTGTGCTGGATGGGTGTGGTGTGGGTGTACAGCAGCCGTGAGGGAGTGGCTGTGGCATGCTGACAACTAGACCTGTGAGCTGCAGATCCCTACAGTGAAGACCTGGGACATGTGGCGTTGTCGTCCCCCCCTGTGTGCGTAAGCGGAGTGGGCTGTCCTGGCGTATGCCAGTCCAGCGTAAGGGTGTGAACAATGACCCCGGAGCTCTGGGCGTGGTTCCGTCCTGGGCTGGACAAGGAAGTGACTAATGGATGTGTCTCTGTTGTAGTGTCGGCGCCACCGGGACCGCAATCGGCAATCTGTCACCCTGTGACAAAAGTCCCACAACATGAGCAACATGGACATAAGGGGGAATCACTGACCCTACATTCATCCATACTTCCACACTTGAAAGATCATAGACATGACACATCTGTGTAAATATGAATGTTTATTGCACATTCAGTGGAGTGTTGCAGCTGGAGCAGTACAGGGCCATGCCAACCCCAGTTTACATTGTTGGCCCGTGGAGGGCCAGCCAGAGTCCTTCAGGGAATGACAGGTACATCAGGAGAGGAGGAGTTCAGTCCGCAGTCTGATAGCTCTGTCATTGGTGACCAAACAGAATATGGCAGTCCATGTCGAGGTCCAAGGTGAGTGTCGCAGAGTGCATCGGGGGACAGTGGAAGGTGATGATGCAGAGGGCAGAACCAAGCAGAAACAGGCCACATGGCGGAGATGAATGCTACTGCGTCCTTCTGACCACGAAGGCAGATTCATCCGCATCTTCGTCCTCTGCTGTTGCATGTGCCTCACATGTGGGTGGTGGTGTTCTGTCTCCAGCACTGTGTTGCACTGACACATCAGGGGCCGGAGATGTGGATGGGGTGGTAGCAGCAGCATGCATCAGCGCCAGGCCTTGTGGCAGCAATGCCATGAGGAGGGTCTTTAGGGCATTGAGGGACCCAGCTACCTCTCGCTGGTGTGCAGCCGTGGCAGCCGCTCTTTCCACCTGGGTCCGCTCCATGTTCTCCATGATCCTCCGCATGTGTCCCAACTCCCGGACGAGATCGCTGGAGGCACTCTGACTAGACAGTCGTTCTTGATGCAGAGTCAGGACTCTAGCAATGTCAGCCATGGTCCGTTGGAGAGCATGGAGTGGACTGTGGGTGTTCGTTAGGGACTGTGAGTGGTCCCTGATGGGACTTAGACACCCACGTATGGCATCTAGTTTGGCTGCCATGCGGTCGAACCCCACCTGCACCTGTTCAGCCAGCTCCTCCTGGCACCCCAACACACGGCGTTGGAAGGCCATGTGTTCGTCGTGGGGGTCCTGGGAGGCAGCCGTGGTGGTGGGTGCTGCCTGCTGTGTGTTCTGTGCAGGGGGTGGGTTCTCCTCGTGGCAGCTGGGCTGCCCTACTCCTGGAAGTGGGCTGCGGAGGCTGTCCACGAGCTGTTGGAGGGCGTCGGAGTCGAAGGTGTGGTGGTCCTCTTCGTCATCAGTGAAGGGAGGTTCGGACTGCTCCGCAGGAGGTGTTGGGTTTCCCCTGCAATGTGAAGGGGAGATGCAGTTTAACATTGTGTTCACATGTATGTTGACGCATTGTACATGTTTACATTCAGACTGCATGACAATGTACATTGTGACTGTTTGGGGGGAGCTGCCTATTTGATGCGGGACAGTGGACATTCCGACTACATCATTTGTACTTGTACATTGTCAACTCACATTTCCCTGCAATGCCAAATGTGATTGGCCAGTTTCTACGCACATGCGGCACCAGTTGTGTCCTCTGTTCTGTTGTGGACGTGTTGCGGTTTGTACCACATCGTTGTCAATGTTGATGTGCTGTGTGTGTGTGTGCTGCATTTTGGGGGAGTCGCCCCTGCAGCTCTGATTTAGCTGCCCCTTATCCCTTACATGCGGTGTGCCTCAGGCTTCTGTGTTTATGCGGTGCTGAGATGTTGCATACCTGTGTGCATTGGTCTCTTGGGGGGAGTTGGGGGTCTGGGGCATGGTTTGTCCGCAGATGTGCTATGCTTAATTGTGCATGTGTGCCATTGTGCCCATCTCCCCCCGTCCCCCCAGTCCCTGGTCGTTACTCACCCTCTTGCTGTTGTATCCGGTCATGTTGAGCAGTGTCCGGTCCCCCAACTCCTGCCACCGTCTCCCCACTGATGACTGTGGACACCATTTCCTCCATCTCGTCCAGCTCCTCCTGTGGCGCTGGACTCCCACCTCCAGTCTGCATTGCTGCCTTCCGGTTGTTTGCGAGTTTCTGCTTGGTTTTGCGCTTCACATCATTCCAGCGCCTCTTGACCTCGTCCATTGTCCTCCTCAGCACTCCGACTGCATTCACCTTGTCCACGATGGTCTGCCATATTCCATTTTTAGTTGCCAGTGACACAGTGGAGGTGACGAACAGTGGTTGATGGTGTTCTATCACCTCCGTTATCAGGATCCTGTTTTCCTGCGGACTGAACCGCTTCTTCCTACTCTTCTTGTCCTTGCCCTTCCCTGACCCCGAGGTCACAGGCTGGTCCTCCGGGGGGCTTGTGGGGTTCTGGTTGTCCTCTGTACTTGCTCCGGATGCCTCCATTGTGCTTCGCTGTTGTTTGGCTTTTGTTTGTATGTTTTTTTTCTACTTTTATAGTGCATTTTCCCGCATGACGTGTGGGGATTGCAGACCTGTGGCTGGTTTTCGCAGATTTTTGTATCGCGATTGGCGTCATCGCTACTATTTTCGCATTGGGGTTTCGCGTTTTTGCGGCTTCGCGTTGATTTTAACGCGTTCATTTGACGCGTTATCGTGTGACTATCGCATGGTACCACCGTGTTGGGAATACCATGTTAACACGGCGTTATTTTCCCGCGATGGACTGCGATGTGAAGTGTTGCGTTAAGCTGAATTTGCGGTAGTTATCACACGTTCTTGAGAATATGCCCGCAGTGTTTTAAAGTTCATTTTCGGGGCAAACACACCCGATTATGATCTTTTTGATCCTACCCCTATCTTTCTAAATTCCATTTTCAGGGGTTATCCTAAACCCTGCCTTTTTCTTCCGCCTGTTCCTCATCTGTTTTTACCCTTCCATTCTGCCCCGTTTCCCCTTGCTGTTTTCATAGCCTTCCTCTTCTTTCTTTTATTTTATTTTATTTTGGAGAAGCGGGCGCAGGCTGCCTCCACTTCCTTCTCAATTATTTGCTCTTTTGCAATTTCACTCTACTACATTTTTCTTTTTTAAGTGCTGGTGCAGCCCCATTATTCTCCTGTTTTGCCATGCTTCCACACCTTTTCAATTCCTCGACATTTTCTGCTTCTTTATCCTGAATTTTTCGTCTGCCCTCTTCTTCCTCCTGGTGCCTGATTTCTGCTTTGGTTATGTAAAAATTAAACAATACTACAACCATTTCATTTTTTATGAAATAGCTTGTTTCTTTGATCGCTTCTAGGATATTTTTTAAACTATTAAATGCACGCCAAGGCCTGTGATTCAGAATTTGATCTGTGATTTTTTTCTCTTTTGTCATAATTTTGCAATCTGGAAAAATAGCATTTCACCTGGATTGACTTTCCTCAGCCTGATTTCCCCAAATTGTTCATTTGGAGTTTCAGTATCATAAGGACGAGTTCTACAGGACGTCACACTGTTGTTCAAGCACAAAGGTGCACATTCCACATAAAACTAGCCCAGGAATTGACCAGATCAAAAGAGACACAGGCATTGAAATAAATATCAAATGAAGCCATATGAAGCCTGTTCCTGGGTGTCACACAAGATACTTACCAACAAGTACTAGCTTATGGTGGGTTATGAATCTAATATATCTCTTCTCCAGGAAACACAATCTATCCAGATAGGTAGACCCTGTCAGTCATGCTCTGATTGCTTATCTAGCTGAGCCCCACTTCAGTAACGTGGACTTTACTTACACCCATTTCAAGAGTTTGTCTTGCCAGTTAGCATTTGAGGCCCCCCCCTGAGCAAACAGACCATTGACATACTCATGTTAGTGAAAAGAGTTTCATATATCTATTTATCTTTTTTTTTAGTCAATCATAAAAGGTTCAATGGGAATGGTACCTGCAGAGAGAAACTGATACTGGTGTTGTTGGGCCAGTTAACCAAGACCCAGGCCCAAAAAAATGGGAAGATGGTGACTGTGTCTAGGACAGCCTTGATTCGTTCTGGTGAAAATGATTGGTGAAGTATTAAATACAACGTGGACACCTGCCCGGCCAAGTGCAATGTTATATTAATAAAAATAGATATAGTGCATTCTGCTATCCTGTCAATGTTTGAAAATGCAAATTAAGCGTCATGTCGGCAGTGCTCACTGATTTTTAGATAAAAAGTTCAGTTCCCCCAGAAGAAACTTGGAACCTGTGTTTTACAGGATGTACACGTTCTGTGGAGGGATTTCAAAACTCACCAGCTATTTGATCATCTTCTGTTTGCCATTTGTCCAGCTGAAAAATGGATCCCACAATCTTCATTCCCGCTCCTACAGTAGATTGTATTTTGTCGGTGGCTAACAGCAGTTAGGATCCACATGTCTTCAGGTTTATGGACCTGATTTAGATCTTGGCAGAAAGGTTACTCCGTCACAACGGTGACGGATATCCCGTCCGCCGAAATATAAATCCCATTGG
This sequence comes from Calotriton arnoldi, assembly GCA_963921515.1. Taxonomy (NCBI): domain Eukaryota; kingdom Metazoa; phylum Chordata; class Amphibia; order Caudata; family Salamandridae; genus Calotriton; species Calotriton arnoldi. Next base: position 115,255 of record CAWUFW010007252.1, on the reverse strand, counting down.
ATATAATGGGAATTATAATGGGATTTATATTTCGGAGTAACCCATCCACAGAGATCTAAATCAGGTGCTAAGTCTGCCACGTATATGAATCAGTATTCGTTTCGCTACTTTGTTATAGTGGGTCACATGAAATGAATTACCATTCATTGCTGAAGTGAATGCTGCCCAAATCACACTGCATGGAAATATCTTGCATTAGTTTGAGCAAATGTTAATGACTGTGCTAGTGATCAGCAAACTGATAGCTGTTCAAAACAGGATATTGTCCGAAAGAATATTGGATTTCACATCATTAGTTTATGTGTTATTAAATTTGGTTTTGGAGTTATGCAAGTTCACATGTGTCCATAAAGCAACTTAAAAACCTTTTCATTTTCACCAGAGAATTTTTTTTTGAACAACGCCTCGTCTGTATGTCATCAACTGATGTTTATAGATAATTTTTTGGGGTGGACAGAGATGACTCCATTAATGAGTACAAATCTCCTAGCACTTATGATGGTGATCTCCTCAGCGGGGATAATTGTGCATTAACTGGGATATTGGGCTCTAACCCCAAACTTGAGTCCCAGATTGAGGTGCAAAGGTCTCCCTTTACTAACTAAGGAGGGTTAGAAAAGGGGGCTTATTTTGTGGCCTGATTGAGGCCCATTCCCCCTTATGGACAAGTTAAGAGTTTGGAACCTGATTTTTGCAAAGATGCCTACAACAACAGCTGACCCTGGGACAAACCCGGAACAACAACCCACATATCAGTACAAGTATGGCCCAGAGCTATGAGACAGACCCTGCCTGCAGATCACGCCAAGAAGTCAGACATAGGAACCCCCTACTGTGAGGATCTGGGTGTACAATATGATATGGCTGTGGGACCTAATCGTGGAGTACACTCACAGATACTGTCTCAGGTCCAGTCAGTATCACTAACTTAACCCTAGCTCAACCCTGGATAGCTGTGGCTGCGAGCAGTAAGGCTTGGCAAAGGAACTTAGGGGCATATTTACAAGCCCCTATCACCACCACAACGTCACTGGGCCTCGCCTTATTTACAAGGCAGCGTTAAGCCACCTAGACTCAGGTGCAAGTTTTGGCCAGCTTGGATTGTCTCTTTGTGGTTCCCGGAGACTGGTAGCTGGTAGCTGCAAAACCTCTGCAGTGGCTACCAACTTGTCCATTTGGGCTCTTTCAGCTCTTGTTGTCCTGGAGCTGGTTCCAGGAGATCATCAGACTGATCATCTGAGTCACTGCTGTTGCTGAAGGCGCAAAATCAACTTTTCCCCATGTCAGGAGCCGCAGGCACAGTCCGAATCTTGTTAGCCCAAAAGTGCCGTAGGTGCTGGTCTTCACGACTGTGCAGCCTCTCTTTGTGCAGGTAAAAGGCAGCAGGTCAGTCTTTCTCGGGTCCTCTCTTCTTCTCCAACCGTGAACTGAGGGGCAGGGTGCCAGGGGTGCCCTTCTTATCCCAGGAAAGTGCCCTGAGAGGAATATGCAGTCACTAGCCAATGTGCTACTGGGTCCCTTCCTCTCTAGTGACAAAATTCCTGTGATGTGTGGCACCTATTTATACTAGAGTAAGTACGCCATTCTTGCCCCCTTCAAGGTGGCACAACCCTTTCTTGATCATTGGGAGCAGGGTGGCCTACCATAGAGGTGTGGCTACCAGTGGGCTACACGCTCATGGGAAATCCTGCTCAGGGATGTTGTCACAGCAGCCCTTCAAAGGCGACTTCACGTTTGAAGCCTGCCTTTTGGGCTAACACCCTGAATTGCCATCCTGGGAGAGGAGGCAACAACTCGCTCTTTGGCAACTGCCTTTGTTCCCAAGCCTGGGAGTCATTCATACGTCTTCCCAGGTGGTCAGAAACCTGCATGTGTGTCAGTGCTAGTGGCAACTTTCTAAAAGTTGCTTAACTTTAATAGTGACCTTAAATCTGACCTGGGGATCAAGTCGGGTTTAATGTCACAATTAAATTGATAGCTTACTTGACTTGATTAGGCAGTCCTATTCAGAAGTTAGCCGGGCTGGGGTGCCAGCCGGTAACCCTGTGTTAGCCAATGGAGCTCCTAACCCTTCCACAGCAAAACGGCAATTTGGAACTGTTGCTGCTAAGACATATAGAAAATCATATGTCTTACTTAGTAATATATAGCTCTCTGCCATAAGACTCTCTAGGCCTTCATTAGGGAAGACTTACATATAATACTATGGGGAAGTGGTGGCTTTGCCATTGAGTACAATGGCAAAGTCGGACTTTCAGTGTCACAAACTGCCCTGTCAGTCTGCAGTGGCAGGCTGGGGTCCATTTTGTCTCTGTTACATGCAGGGTGGCACAAACAGTGCTGCAGCCCTGGATGAACACTCTGTCTTACATGCCCTGGGTACCTGAAGTACCATATACTAGGGACTTTTTTTTTTATAAATGTCTTTACTATTTCAAAAACATAGTGAATATTCATATACAGGCATTTATCACACATGTAACACTGTAGGTCCATTATCTTAATACAAAAAAAAAATACTTCTGTTACAAGTTATCTCTCCGAAGTTTCAGTTTGTGAGCTTAAATATATTGACTAACAACTTAACAACCCACCCAACTCTCCTCCTCCCCCCTTTACCGGTTGCTGCCGGATCGATATCCTAAGTCTATATCTGAGTTGGTCATTAGGTGTCCCTTACTCCTGCTTCCTGACTATGAGTAGCAATCATGTTGTGGTGTTCCCCGTCCTGCGACTCACGCTGAGAGTGCGGGGCAGGCTCTTCTATCTCCTGTACCATCGCCCCCCATGCCATCAGTACCTGCGGGAGCTTATCATCTTTTCTAGTTTTCCTCATATGTTCCTCTTCAGCCATCGCCCATTCTTTTAGGTCTTTTCTCCATTTATCTAACTGCGGGCCCTGCGGGGTTAGCCAATGGATTGCTATTCTCCTCTTAGCAATCATAAGCCCCAGAATCAGGAATCGTCTACTCGTTTTACGTTTGGGATTCTTGGGAACCAAACCGAGGAGGCAGGTCCTTACCTCCAAGGCTATCTTCCACCCCGTCACTCTATTCACTTGCTCCAGAACGTCAGCCCAGTAAGTTTGTATTATTTGGCAATGCCATACCATATGTACGAAGTCTGCCTGTGTATGCTGACATCGGGGGCATTTCGGGTCTCTAGATGTGTTTATGCCTTTTATGGCCCCCTAGGTGAGAGGTAGGTCATGTGAACTATATTGTATTGTATTTGCTTAAATCTACTACATACTGACACTTTTCGGACACTTTCGTGGATTCTTTCCCAATCTTTTGCCGTTATCATGTGCTCACTGACCTCTTGCCATTTTTCTTCTACCTTCAGGGGCCTTATCTTTTTATCTTCTCTCAGTGCCCTGTATAAGTGAGTTACAAACCTCCGGCTGCCCACCATTGCAATCATGGTGACCAATGTACGTGTGCGCTCTGGGGCTTCTGGGAATGTTGGCCAAAGTTGTCGGGCCGTAGCTGCTATCTTGGCATACTCATACTGCAGGAATTGCCCCGCCCCCAGTTCAAACGTGTCTACTGCATCTTGGTAGGTGATAAACCTATTCTCTGGGTACAGGTCCGACAACATCAGGCAACTCCCCTCTTTCCATTTTTCAGTCGACATCGCTCGTTCTATTTGAGCAAACTGCGGCATGTTCCATACATCTGCTTCTGGCACATAAGGCCCACCCTTAAAAAGCCTCTTAGTCGTCCTATCCCATATTCTAGCCATTAGCCCAATCAGTGGAGGGTACCTTCCCTGCTGCATCCAATTTCTCCAGAGAAGTGCTCCCAGTTGTTGTCTACCGTAGGTGCCAGCGAGTAAGGACCGCTCCCAAGAGGGGTCCGTATCCAGCCATGCTATAGCGTGTTGTAATTGCGACGCTAGGTAGTATAGCTCTAAATCTGGGATTTCCAGGCCTCCCTTGTCCCATTGTCGTTTCATCACCTCGAAGCTAACCCTACAGCGTTTCCCATTCCATAGCAGTTGCGTGAGGAGTACATCCAGCTCTTTGAATACATTATGCGGGATTTCATAGAAGGACCCTTGCATGGTGTAAAGGCATCTAGGCAGTACCACCATTTTTATTAAAGCAATTTTTCCCATCAGGGACAATTTTAGTGTATTCCAGAAGTTTATGCTACCTTGTAGGCCCTTGAGTATCCTACCCATATTGTGTTCATAGAAAGTGTCTTTCTCTCTGGCTACCCATATCCCCAGATAACGCACCGTTTCCAGTTCCAATGGGAGCTCTAACCCGGGGGGCCGGGACTCCTCTCTCCCCTCCATCATCCCTATCGGATATAATTGCCATTTTAATTTATTAATACGCAAGCCTGAGGCCATAGCAAAGTTCTCTAGAGCGTGAAGCAGTATTGGGACCGATTGGGTTGGGCGGCGAAAGTAGACCAGTGCGTCGTTCGCATACAATGACACTATATGTTCAGAATACCATGCCCCTCCAGCTCTATCCGGAGGTGGCATGCTAATTGTTCCATTGCAAGGACAAATAATAAAGGGAAAAGCGACATCCTTGATGTGTTCCCCTTTGTAACATCGTAGCATCCGATACATATTGCCCCGTTCGGACCCTCGCCATGGGCTTAGCATAAAGTAGTTTGACCCAATTTACGAACCCTGAGCCCAATCCCATTTTCAGAAGTACTTGCCACAGATATTCCCATCTAACTGAATCGAACGCCTGTTCAATATTCAAAAGTGCCAATGCGCTTTCCTCTGCACTCCCCCCAAGCGTCTGCATTATATGTGCGAGACGGCGGATATTTCTCAGTGTGTTCCTACCGGGTATAAACCCGGACTGGTCCACATGCACCAGCTGTGGGAGACAGGGGAACAGTCTACTCGCAAGCACCTGGCTTATAATTTTGAGGTCTACGTTTAGCATGGAGATGGGTCTATATGAGTTTGGCATCGACGGGTCCTTCCCCGGTTTGGGAATCATCTCTATTAATGCTTCACGACGCATTGAACTTGGTAGTTCGCCCCTCTTTTCTGCTTCCATAATAACATCCAACAATCTAGGCACCACTACCTCAGTGTATTCTTTATAAAATTCAGAGATTTGGCAGTTTTCAAGTGTGTTATCGCCATTTTTATTTCGTCCCCCCCAAATGGGGCCCCCAGGGCTTCTCAAATCTCGGGGTCCAGACTGGGCATTTCCATATCTGCTAGGTAGGCTTCTATAGCCTGGGTATGTGTGGAGTTCTGGGGCTCCGAATATATATCTTATTTAAATGGGTTGCAAATGCCTTATTAATCTCATGCTGCGTATAGACCATTTGTCGTTGGTCGTCTCTAAGTGCCAGGATTGGTTGAGGTTGCGTCTCCATACTAATGAGCCATGCCAGTAGGCGTCCCGCCTTATCTCCTTCCGTATACCACCGTCTTCTGCTCCTATTTCTGTTGTATTTGCCTAGTGCGTCCCATATGTCCCCTATCTTTTGTCGCTGTGTTGTCCATTTATTTGGTCCCTCTATATCTGTGGGGAGTGCCTTTTCTAAGACGGTCAGATAATTTTCCTGACGTTTCAAATCCTGCTCCAGCACTTTCTTGACTCCTGCCTCTGTAGACATACACACCCCCCTTAGCACTACTTTCATGGCATCCCCTTCCACCGCTTTAGTGCTAGCTGTATTCCAGTTTGTATCGAAATACCCATGGAGTTCTTCTCCTATCGTAGCCTTATATACTGGATCAAATAGTGCCTCAGTGTTTATTCTCCAGAGCGGTATCTTGTATCTTGGCCGGCCCAGTGTGTATACTATAAGCAGTGGGGAGTGATCCGATAAATATCGAGCCAGATATTGTGCCTCCTCTGTTCGATTGGCTGCCCCCTTCTCTATGAAAAAGCAATCCAGTCTGCTATATGTATTAGTCGCAGGTGTGTGACACAAGTAAACTTTTTGATGAGGGTTGCAATGTCGCCAGATATCCATGAGGTTGTAATTGATTAGCATCTGGTGCATGGCTTCTCTGGTTTTGGGTTTAGCCTCTGGCCTCGGGGGTGTCTGTCTAGTGCACCATCTAGAGCACAGTTATGGTCCCCTGCAACAATCAGTTCTACATCTGGTGCAAGATCTATCTGCCTCAGGACTGACCCCAGAAACTCACCATCATCACTATTTGGGGCATATATGTTAATCAGGCATACATTTCGCCCGTCAAGTGTTCCTTCCACCACCATATACCTCCCTGATGGATAGGCTGGACTTTACCGCCTTAAATGGGACTCCTGGTGCCACCCAGATCAGCGAGCCCCTGGCATACCCCGAATAAGATTTCGCAAAAAACTGACCCCTCCACCTTCCTTGGACATATTTAAGGCAATCTCCCCACAGGTGCGTTTCTTGTAGAAAGGCTATGTCCACTCCATATCGTTTTAGATACATTACTACCCGGATCCTTTTGACCACATTGTTTAGCCCCCTAACATTACAAGTGATGAACTTGTAGTTCTGTCTATCACCTTTCATGACTTCAGTGTGTCGAGGTGTGGCTCCTCTCTTTCTCGTTGGGGAAAACCATTTGTGTCAAGCAGGGCAGGCACTCCTCTTATTCCTATAGGTTGTTTGGCATATCGTTTCTGTGTGTTTCCGGTATTAAACTTTCTAATATAACTGTGTATTCTCCAATGACCACCTCCCCCCTCCCCCAGGCAGTAGTACCTCATTCCCATAGCACAACCGTTGTCTAAGGTCTCGGAACTCCGCCCCACACCGAACATCCACCCCCACCCTAGATCCCTCCTCGCAACGTTGCAATCAACAAATTTAGTAAATAAGTCCAAAAATCCAGTCTCTGATATACGGGCAGTCTGTCAGGCACCACGCGGCCTCGCCTAACCTTTGGTATAGCTAGGCCGCGTCAGTGCGCTACAGCTGGAGTGTCCTAAACTTTAAAGTGGCAGAACTGTGTCCCAACACAAATGTTGCAGTCTTTGTCTCTCAGTCTTTCAGGGGTGACATCCCCTCAGTCAGGCTCTATCACATTCTTCCCCCCTTACATTCGATTTCTGTACTTACAGTTTCAGTGTCCGTATCTTTATTCAACACAGCCCCAACTACTGTTTCGATATATCGTAGGGGCATTCTTCGGCTTAGCTGGGGTTACCCTCCGGCTGCGATTGGGTTTCTTGCACCAGGCAGAGTGGGGAGAACTGGTTATGAGTTGGTATCCCCTCTATTTCATTCCACAAGGTTCCATCTGGACTCACCAGGATACGTCCCAACTCCGATGTGTCATGCGGCTTGGATCTCTGTTCTCCTGTGTTACGGCGCTGTCCCCGCTGCCGCCCACTTCTTCTCCGCTGTTCCCGCCAGCCTTGATTCTGGTCTTGCCGAGCCAGGCCTATCGAGTCAATCCAGTCTGTGGCCTCTTGTGGTGTATTGTAGAAATAAACCCTATCTCCATACTGTACTCAGAGCCGAGCCGGAAATATTAAACTGTATTTAATATTGAGGTCTCAAAGCCCTCTCTTGATTCCCAAAAAGTCATTCCTAAGATCTTGCACTTTCCTGGTATAGTCAGGGTAAATATGAATGTCCCGGTCTTCAAATTTAGGTGGGCCATTTGCACAGACATACTGCAGTATTATATCTCTGTCTCTAAAGTGAAATAGACGGGCAATCATGGCTCTAAGCGGTGATCCCGGGCTTGGCGGGGGACCGAGGGAGCGGTGGGCTCTTCCTATGGCGAACATTTTGGAGAACCTGATGTTCGTAAAAGCCGACCCAATCCATTGTTCCAGGAAGAGATCCCCCGCTGGGCCCTCCGCCTTCTCCGGAAATCCTAGAAATCGCAAGTTGTCCCTCCTCTACCTCCCTTCCGCATCTTCTACTCTGTCTTCCAGGCGGGTGGACTGTTCTTGGAGCGAGGTTACTGTCGTGCGGAGCCGCTGGACTTCGTCTCGTATCATACCTAGTTCTCCTTCCGTACTTGTGACTCGATCTGCCACTTTTCGCAGATCCAGGCATAGGTGGTTTATATCCATTGCCATGGTGTCCATTTTTGTCTATAACGCGCCACCCGGGAATCTCTGATGGTGTCCAATATATCCGCTTTATCTTGTGCCATAGTACCTTGGTGCGACATCTGCTCCGGCTCTCTTCTGTTAAGCTCAGATGTTGTCGGGCCCGGCACTGTATATTGCATGATTTTGTTGGCCTGTGCTCCCCTCGCCTGTTTGTCTTTAACCATATTCTGGCCGTGTAGTGGTGGCTTTGTGTGTGTCTTATTTCTCACTGCCACTGTCTCTGGTCCTGGTGTGGGGTCAGATGGGGCTTTGGTAGGGTTATATTGTCTACCGCCTCTTCGTGCTTTTCTGCTACTTCTTACCCCTTCCAGCAATCATATATGGCTTTCCTAAGGGACCCTTCTTCAAGTCTTCACCCCAAGAGCAGGCCTTCCTGTCCCGCCCCGATGTCTCTCACCGTCCTGTGTTTCTCTGGGGGATTCACTCCCTGCTGGCCATCCCCTGGGCGTTCACCCCTTTGTAGTCTTCACCGGCAGGTCGGGGCTTCTGGCCTTCGTCACCCGAGCACGTGTACCAGGGCCAGGCCACTGTCTCAATCTACGCGGCAGAGTCTGCGCTAAGTTGCAATGGTTCCTCCACCTGGGACAGCTGTTTCAATGCAGCCGAGGCTGCAGAGGTCCTCCGGTGCCCCGGAATGTGCGTGTGTGTTCTAGGCTCTGCACAAAGGCCTCGAAGGGTCACTCCATGTGTGTCGTCACCACCTTGGCCAGGAGCTTCGTAGCCCCGCAGTCCAGTTTCTTCCCCTTATGTGTTATGGCCACACTCGACGATCCGCTGTAGGCCGCACCGATTATTATGTTTCGGCCGTCAGGGCTGAGGAGAGTTGTGCCCCCAGTACTTCCGGACCCCACGCAGAGCGCGTGTCCCAGGCTTCATTCAGTCTGGGTTACCTCCGATAGCGCCACGTCCTCTTCTGACCACCTCCGATTTCACGATGGGGTTAGCGGGGGTGCAGTCACTTGCGGGGCTCTCAGCCAGGGCCCGACAGCTGGACCTCCCGCCAGGTAAGGCCCCCTCGAACTCAACAGGTCTTTGGACGATGATCAGGCACCGCCATTAGGACGTCAGGCAGGCCGCCGTCAATCAGGATTCCTTACGGACAATTTTTCCCTCATATCCGACCTCCGACAGCTCCCGCTTTCTTGCTCGTTTAGGTCAGGGGAGATTCCGACACCGTTTCGGTTGGGTTCTTCGACGGTTCCGCCAGGATTAGCGAAGGATTTCTACATATGGGGCAGGAGCTCCGCAGAAGTGCGAATAGCCGGCCATGTTGTCAGGCCACGCCCCCCATATACTAGGGACTTATAAGTAAGCCAGTACTTGCCAATTGGGTGTATCCAAGTCGACATAACTTGGTATAGGGTTAGAACACTGGCACTGAGGTCTGGTTAACAGGCCTCAGTGCACCCTCAGAGTCGAAAAACTAGCAGCATCAGTCCATAAATGTGGGGGGTCCCAATAATCCCTGCCTGTAAATCAAACAATGTGAATATGTCGGAATTTTCCTACTTCCAAATACACAAGGAATTACAGTAACTTTAGTCATTCAAAAAGACCTCGGTATCATCATATGATGTATACCAGTCTGCTACTTGATCCCTTATCACTAATATGACCAGCGTATAGTGTATGTAAGGACCTAGTGAACTCTGCAAACAATTGGAGGACACTTATACAATTAATAACTCAATAATAATCAACCATAATTGCTATTATTGGAGAGATCTACTACACTGCTCAGCAACAGACGATTCGAAAATAGTCCCACCTACAGGTACCAAATAGTCTCATATTGTGAACAGTTACAGTTTATAATGTCAATGATATAAAGAATAAACATTATACAGTGCATCTTGGTAAATCGCAATTCTTGAGCCCCATAATTACAGTGATATAAAGGAGGACTGTAGTACTGCCCTTCCAGGCAAATCTTCAACTCATTTTACTTCTTCTATGCACTTGTAGCTTCCCCCAGATCTATAAGGTCTCAGAGTGGATGACCTCCTGTCACATCTACATAAGACACAGAATAAAAAGACATAAAATATTACTCTTGTTTGACAAAGTTAAGTGAAGAGGAAAATAATTTGGATGAATAGAATGAAGAGGACATTAAGGTTTATTAAGTCACAGAAGGGGTTGTAGATGCAAAGGTGTGGAAGGAAGAACTATGGAAAGATTGTGAATTGACTGAAGTGATGAGTTACTGGTGTTATGGAGAAAGGTTGGAGTACAGTAAAATATGAACATGCTGTTGACAATTAAATTTTGTTGAAGGGCACGTTGTTGATAGCCCCATGGAGTATTAGGTCTATGTTGATTCATTTGGCTCATAATGGTCTTATGGGCATTGTGAAAGCTAAAGTACTGGTTATTAATCATCTGGAATGGGTACTGAAATTGAAAGATGTGTGCGGGAATGTATTGAATGCAATATTAGTGACAAAGTACTGTTTACCAGGCACATTCCATTAGTTTGCATGACACTATTAAACATCCATGGAATGAAGTGTCTATGGACATTGTGGGTCCTATTTCAGGTGAACTTCACACACTCAATTTCTTTGTGTTGCTTGACTTGTACTCCTGATGGGCGGGAATAACTTGCATAAGGGATATTACTTCCTCTAATGTAGTCAGATTTCTAAAAGAGGTCTTTAAGAAGGAGAGTTTTACTAATTCTGTGCTAATGGATTCGATTCAAGTGAATTTGAGACATGTTTAGACACATGTGGTTTCAAACACAAGAAGTGTTCTATTTATTATCCGGAAACAAATGGAGCTGTAGAGAGAGAGCATACATTTAGCCAGTGTCAGTGGTTTAGATTGGTGCAGCGTTTTACAGGAGAGAATAACTGTTTATTACATGTCTCCTCACTCCTCTACTGGAAATCCCCATTTGAATTATTTAAAGGTAGAGCTTCTAATGCCCCCCTGTCCTGGGTGGATAGAGTGGAATAAAAGTCTAAAGCTCAATGGTGTGAGTGAATGACAAGATAAGGAGTCTGCAATGAAAGAAAAGAGAAAACAATATTTTGAGATAGAAAATAAAAAAAAGTGAGTATTTTCTGTGAAAGTAGTAGATTTCGTTAAAATAAGGGCTCCAATTAGATGAGCATCTATTTCGAAATTTACCAACATATATACTGTGGTAAACGTATTCAGAAATGCGATTAAAACAAATGTTTGTCAAATCTGTTTCTCCTCAAGTACAAAGATTAATTGTAAGTAGTAAGTAAGATTAATTGGGAATGACACAGGGCTTGATACCTCTGACAACCATAAGAAGTGGAACAACATTATTCAGAGGAGAAGTTTGAGATCTATCAGAAGACCTATGTATCTTGATGAAGATGTATAAAAATGTTTGTATATATTTATTTATAGGAAAGAAATATATTCACTCTTTTTCTGCCATCTGTGCAGGAATTTTATATTTAATTGTATATGTCATACAAGAGTTGTATCTAAGTTTGTTTCTTTGTTTTCTAGTGTTAATTTGCTTAATTTATTATATTGTATTTGAGTGGATTGGAATCTTAAGGTTGAGGTTCCATTTACCCTTGAATGTTGGTATAGAATATTAAGGTTTGAAATGTGGGACAGTTATAACTTGGAAAAGAGACCGACTGAGGTGCTCTAAGTGAAGCTCTTAGTGAAACTCAATTTTATTCTGCGTGGAAGTTGTTTTTGCCGTGTAACAGCGACCGTCCCTCTTCAATGAAATATTTATTTAAGGAAAGTTGCAACAACAGTATTTCTCCAATGCTGGGGAGCAGTTAGTAGCGTACTGAAGAAGATTTTTCTCACTTGATATGGACTACTAATTCTGAGGGGATTCCTTCCACACAAGCTGTTTTCTCCAGGACTTGCACTTTAATGTCCGGCTCTTAGGGGCATATTTACATATTACGTTGCCGCAAGCAATTTTGCTGCACCGAGCTGCTTCCTTTTCAGAATGCAGGGATGCAGCATATTAGCAAGAATATGGCGCACCCTGTGCTCACCCCTCTGCGGGCGTTAAAAAAGCTGCCTAGCGCCAAGGCAGGCACACGCACCATGGTGCAAGGGTGCCTGCATTGCAGGGATGATTGTGTTTGTGCAGGAAGGGAAACCTTCTTGCATAAAAACAATCATTAATAGCGTTTTGCTCCTTCTATGTGTGCTGCACAATGCAGCACACAGAGAAAGAGCAAAAAACAAGGAGAAATAAAAGTATTTCTTCTTGCTGCGCCACATTGCACCACGATTAAGATGGCAAGTTACTTGGGGGCCTATTACGATGGCGGGCAGAGGCACCACCGCAGTGCTGGCGGTGGCGGAAAATGACCTTTTCTGCACTCCATCGGCGGTCTTTGCGACCGCCGTATTATGATGGGCATCGATAGCCCATTTCCTGTCCGCTGCGGTGTTCTGGGTTCTGCTGAAAATCTCCGTCCGCACCGGTAGCGGACAGAGCCACATGAGAGGTACCGCCGTGTGGAATGCGGTCAGGACCGCCGGTCAAATCACGATGCCTCATACAGCCCACCACACCGCTGCGGAGAATCCGGCCATTCGAGGATGGCAGTGGCAATACTGCGGATAGCTCCATGTGTTCCAGACCGCTGGGGAAACGGCGGTCTTTGGCCTTTCCGCAGCAAATCCGACCCCCGCGGACGGATTTTCAGCTTTTCCGGCGCTGAATCCTGGAATCCGACCGCCGCGGTAGGGAGTTTCTGGCGGTGCATCCTAATCTGGCCAGCGGTTTTGCCACGGTACCTGCGGGCGGAAGTTTCCCGCTAGCACGGCGGTCGGAATGTTTTTCCGCCCGCCATCGTAATCAGCCCCCTATTTCCCTAAAAGACCGCATCTAAAAAATATGTCCGCTGTTATCATTTGCAACCATTTTGATGTCTTGCATCGCTTAGCAAATGCCCATAAAACCCATCTTTTTAAAAATTATTTTTTCTAAACTGCCCTAGGTATTTCCTCTTGTGAATCCCCAGAGGTGCTTTTCGTTAGAAAAGCTAGGCTACGCAAACAGGAAGTCACTCAAAGCTTACTCCCTTTTAGCAGGGTATAAAATGACTAGCTCTGCTGACAGACCATTACAGTTTAAGGAGACAGGCCTTTTTATTTACATCCCTGGTAGGGAAGACCTTTCCCAGTTCCCCCAACTGGGTTCCTATCTCCATCTGTTGGACTTATACAGATAGTGTTAAGTTATGTGTGTGAATGCTTTATTGTAGGAATGAATGGAGGGTGGGCACTTAGTACACTATATGCATCGGTGCTAAGATTGTTATCTCTCTGCAGGCTGTCATTTATCCAAATTAGACACAGTGATCTGCATGCTCCCGTGCTCAGGCCACCCACCACTGAAACCTGTCTGGTGTAGAGAAGGTTGACAACCGCTTACCTTTGTTCAGTGTAAGTTTCCTCTTCATCATCTTCTGCCCCTCTTTTCCTTTATTGGTGGGTACTTCCTGAACATAGTGGCCTACTGCTGATTTCTGTCTGGGTTAAACCCACACTTACCCCTCAAACTGTCCGAAATCATCTAACTTTGGACTACCAGTGATGACAGCCCACAAAAAATAGAGACTAAGAAGGAAGGAAGCTACACTGCTCCCTGGCTGGGAGAAGAACTTGAATTTTGAAAAAGACATCCGGTTAGTTGGCCCACCATTTTCACATGTGTCTCTAAATGGGACTAGGCAGTCTCCCTCTGGATCAAGAAATGTGTACATTAACTGTCTACTGAGGAAACTTCCCACACCAGTGTTTGCGAGGAAAAGAACTTGTTCTGGAAACAGTCTTCCCTCAAGCTGGTGCTGCATTCCTGAAACACGCAGCTGCTGTGATCTGTGGGAGACAAGCAATTGGGTTGTCCTGTGAGGAGTAAACTGTTTTGACCTGTGAATACGGCCTAGCTGACTGAAGAACTACATGGAGGGCAAGTCAAAGAACCAAGACCTCCCAGCCCAGGAGCCATGGTATCCCTGCAATTCGTCTGGTCTGGAAGCCAGCTCACAGATAAGGATTTTCTGGGTAGTGCAGGTGAATGAGGTATTCCTGTGTCAACAATGGTGAGCATGCACTGCTCTCCCAATGCACCCTTAGGGTACCCGTAGCCACCATTCTAAGTCCCAAGAGGACCTGCAGGTCTCACACATTTACACTCCCACCGTGGGTCGGGTTCTATCAGCCATAACCAGCCTTACTAATTCCGGAACCATATTTATAGCCTTCACCCCTTGATGCACCATATTTTTACATAAGTAACTCAAACTATGCTCAGCTGCATTTCTCCTGTACAGACTCTAGACAAAGCCTGGAATTGTGGAAAAAACCTCCTGAGGCCTATTGAGAGAAGAGGAGCTCCTCTGCCTCACTAGAAGAGGAGCTGGATTGCCCCTGAAAGTAGAGAAGCTGTCCTGTTCACAGGAAGATCTGCACAGCAGCTGAATGGATGGCGAATCTACATAGAAAACACGTCATGGAACATAGACAACCCAAGAGCAACAAGTTCCTATACCTATGTATATTTTGGGTCATGGAGCTGCATAGATGGCCTTTCTTCAAGTGAACTGCAGCTCCTGGACAGTTCCACGACACTCACTGTAGTTTTAGGGTGTCCTGTATTGGTCCCTTCTATGGTCTCAGAGTGGACAGTATGTCTTGCCTTCACACACCTGGCACGTCCTTCATGTTTGATGGCCAGTGGGGGTGGGTGTCATCCTGATTGCAAAATCATTTGAATCATCTCTTATGATTCCTAATATATCATTGTTTGTACTTGTGTTTGATCCTAAACCCTCATGTGCAGTTCCTGGTGTGAACTGTTGAAGCCTTGGGTTGAGTAGATGCCCCTGGCCTGAGGTTGCCCCTTCGTCTGGAAAAGTTTGGCCAGGGCTGTTTGAGGGAGCTAACAGTCCTCCTCCCCATGCCATGGGGGGTGACTGCAAAGTGGGTGCTGATTCAATATAACATCTGCCTCCCTTCCCAAAAAAAAACTGAAAAAAAGTTTGGACTTTAACTGACATTAAAAATACCTGAACTGTGTCCTGCCCAGACACTGGTAACCAGATCCCAGGTCCCCAATATTTTAGACACTGAGAACCTAAAAAAAAACTAAACTGCACCCTTGTTTTCATTAAATGAGGCTCTAGTTATTTGTGTGATATGTTTTTAGGTTCAATATTTCTTTTACTTTTTTGGTACTTTTGGGCTGGAAAAAAGTTGATATGACAGTCCACTGAGTTTCCAGCCTTACCCAATGAAACTGACATCCAGACATGCCATAGCAAGATTACTACATTTTATAATTTCTGTCTGGCACCTCTGTTCCACTGAATGGACCACTAGAAAACTATTCGTAACTGTAGTTTAGAAAGATCCCTGAAGTTCTCCAAGTCAAACAAAGTCAAACGTCATAGGCTAACACTGACCATAGAGTCAATGTGACAGGAAAATATGCAGGCCACCGCATTTATTTATTTATAGAATTTATAAAGCGCTCTGTCGCCAACTGGTATCCTGGCACTAGCCGCTAAAACGGTTAAAACACAAGAGATCGGGGGTAGAGATCACAGACAAAGAGAAACAGATAATACTCACAATTAATGCATCAGGTGGATGATAACAGAGCCTAGACTCAGGATTACTTAGGAAAGAGCCAAGTCTTAAGGGCTTTCCTGAACTGCAATGTATATAGATGAGTGAAGCACTCCGTTGTTTAAGTAACTATTTCAATTCAATAGGAACACTCAAGGTAGCGTGCTACAGTGGTGGCACGTTTGTCTGAACCATGCCCTGAACTGAACCAACCTAATTCAAGTCGCATTGACTTGTCCACTATGCACATTTGCTCAATGCAGTTGCAAACTATTTTTGTTAACATAAATTCATACAACAAATTATTTTCAACTATTTATACACAAAATGTTCATGCTTTTTCTAAAAAATTCCAACACAATCTTAGTGGCTTAACATTAACTTGTTCTTTTTAATTCAAATCTTGCATGATTCTGTTCGAAATCTAATGATGACAGAAACTTCAAATTTCATTCCAATCTTTCATTGTTGCCCAATGCATTTCGGGCCTAGGGCCCTTCTTCGGGGGCTTAGAATCTACAAAATACATAAACAAAATCTGATTGTTGAAAGTTTACATTCAATCCAGAAAACAATAATACTGCGCAAGGGGTTCATTATTTTATAGCTAATCAACAACAATACAATGCTCAGCGCTTCGCAGAGCTTTCTTTAATCCTCTCCCCTGAATCAAAAATGAACAACCAAACTCATATAAAATGTGATAAAAAAGGTAGTGGGAAAAGGTGATGAAACAAGGTAAAAGGTCAGTAACAGGAAGAAAGAATCACCTGAACTGCAACAGATCGGTTAAGGACCTTACCATAACCACTTTGCCTAGATTTCCTAAACTTGGTCACACACAACAAATTGGCTGACGAAGACCGAAGGGATCTGCTAGGAATGTATCTTCTTAGCCTCTTTGACAAGGGGGCTGGACCCAGCCCCTGAAGAGCTTTGAATGTGATACAGAGTGATTTGAACAGAAGTCTTTGCTTTAGCCGTAGCCAAAGTAGATCTTTTAGTGCTAAAGAGGCAGAGGCTCTCCTAGATCTATTCAAGGCAGGTTTGGCTGCTGCGAACTGGACTCTTGACAGATGATGTAATAGATATTCCGGTGCGCCCAAGAAGAGAGCATTGCAGTTGTCTAAGCGACTAAGAATAACACTACGAACTACTAATGCTCCGGTTGGAAGGGCTAGTACCAGCAATATCTTCTGCAGAGCTCTCAGGAACTCAAAACAAGTGCCAGCGATTTTATTCACATGACTCTCCATATTGAATTTGTCATCGAAGATGACTCCCAGATTCCGGACTAACTTAGCAGGAACGACAGGCCCATCTAAAGGCACCAGCCAGAAATTAGCGGGAAGTACAACCGGGACTTTATTGGCTGAGCAACATAAAAGTTCAATCTTATCCCTGTTAAATTTCAGAGAATTTAGACTGAGCTTGATGATGTCCCTCATGCAATCAGGAAAGATGGAAGGCTGCTGATTGCATGCCAGGGAAAGAATAAGCTGAGTGTCATTGGCATAGTTGACCAAAGTCACCTTATGGGATTTAATAAGCATGATCAAAAGGGCCATATAGATGTTAAACAAAATTGGGCTAATAATAGATGAACCCTGAGGCACTCCCTGTGTAATTGCCCTTAACTGGAACGAAACGGAGGGAGGGCAACTGCCTGACATCTATCCAGTAAGTATAAGCGTAGCCAGTCTAGGACTGTCCCTCCAACCGCAAACGCCGCTAACCGGGCCAAAAGTGTAGTGTGACAGACCTATCGAAAGCGGCCGAGAAGTCAATAGAATCCACATGGCTGATTGCCCCTCATGAACCTGCATTCTTAACTCATCCATTGCTGTAATCAATGCTGATTCGGTCCCGTGGCCAGGCCGAAATCCAAATTGCTCCTCCTCCAAACAATAGTTAATTTCCAAATATTGAGCTAATAACTTGCTCACATGGTGTTCCAAAATTTTAGCTGGATAAGGCAGGAGGGAAATTGGTCTATAATTACTCAGATTGGTTGGATCCAAAGTTGGCTTTTTCAGAATAGGAGTTACAATTGCTTTTTCTCATACTTAAGAGCTCTTTTGTCCTCTTCCTTGTATGCCATACAACATCTCCTTTCTGTCTTTTTACACTGTTGTTTTAACAGCCTAAGTGACGTGTTATACCAAGGTGCAGAGGATTTCCGACAAGATTTAATTTCCTTCAGTGGAATAACCAATTCCAAAGCTTACAAGATTTGATTTTCCAAGGTAGTATAGTTGTCCTCTACAGAGCTGTCTGAATCAAATGGAAGGGAAAGCAAAAAGGTAGGATTATTCATGTTAGGCCTCCTGAGTTTGTTCCATGCTGTACCATAGCGTGTACTATCCCAGGACACTTTGTCACCGCTGGCCGCTCTGCCCAGAAGTGAGAATGATATCAGGGCATGATCAGTCCAACAGAGTGGTGAAATGTTTCCCACGGTTGCCAGCCCAGCTGTAGCAAAAATAAGATCCAGAATATGACTCCCTTCGTCTGTCAGGTGTGTAGTCGTTGTTGCATTCCAAGGATGTTGCATGTACCTAGCATATCCCTTAGTGCGGGGATGGATCTTTGTCCTGCCAAAAGTTAAAATCACCCAATATAATTAATTTAGAGTGAGGCAGCGCCATATTACTAAACAATTCCAAAAGGGGCTGTAAGTATGAACTAGATGGCCCTGGTGGGCGATAACATAAAATGCCCCAACAAAGGCAGCCTTCTCCATCTTTTAAGGAGAATCCCAGGAGTTCAGGCCCTCCAAGTTCATCTAGACTAAGCGGGACAAAATCCCACTTATCTTTAAAGATAATTTCAATTACCACCCTTTCCTAGCCCTACGAGGCTTATGAAAAATCTTGTAGCCTGGGAGGCAGGCCAAGCCCAGATCAATGGTTGATTCAGGAGAGGTCCAAGATTCCGTAAGGAAAAGTGCATCCAAATTGCCGGTGTTTAGTAGCAAGTCAATTTCCATTACACGCTTGACTAATGATCTTACATTAAACAGCCCACAGTTTTAGACCATGGCTGAAGGAGCTACACTTCTGACTGAAGGATCAGAATAGATTTCCTCCCTCCAAGATGTTGCACAGGAGTGAGCAGATAACTTAACCAATTTTAGTTGTTCTCTAGAGTAACAGCAGCTGATCTGCGAGCGTTCACCACAGTCTTAAAGCCCACCGACAGCATGGCTGGTGCTGTGGGCGGCCAGCATTAAAATTATAAAACTGTTTGGGGTCATATCTGAACTCCAGAAGATACGGGTATTTTCTCCTTTTTCTCTTATATTTTTAATTGCTCTCTTCTTACCTTTCAATATCTCACAGCTCAACCAGAATTCATATGATTTATCACTTCCCAGGTGACAGAAACGCCTTCCTTTAGCAATATATGGAATACATTATCTCTCAACTCACGCTGTTCAACCACAATCACTTCTTTGTTTGAGTTTTCAACTTACACTGGGGAAACCACAATAACACACCCTCCTTCTTTGCCTTCTTCTTGCAGGAAAATGGTTTTACCGAACATTGCTTAAGATCCACACACATAAAAGAGGCCACACCAGATCTTGACAAGACTCGGTCTCAGTCGAAGATCCAATCATTGCAGACTGTTCTCATCGCCACCAAATTCCTTTCTCCATGGCCTCCACTAAAACTACCACTTTTGGCCGTCCAATAATCCTAAAAGTTGGAGTTGGGACTTTAGAAATGTCAATCCCACTGACCTATCCTAAATCCTGCAGTTCGTTAATGTGGATGTCAATTTAGCAAACAGCTTATTTAATGATACTTTATTTGGAGTCCTCAACAATATCACTCTGCTTTAGAGAAAAAAAGAATAAAAAACAAGTGATTGAACCACAGTATAGTGAAGAAATCAGCCATGGAAAAAACCTACTCAGATTGTCTTAACGATCAGAGTGCCTCAAACCCTCCAAGGACAATCTAGATGACTTACGAGCAGCTGGAAATACTTTGAAACAACATATCTTCGTATAGACATCCTCAATAATCAAATACCAGATTGATTCGGCCAAGAACATACTAAAGAAGCTCTTAGAGATTTTTAAATTTGCTACTAACCCTTCACCTCCCATTATCATTGCTGACTCTGAAAAGAGATTGGAAGAATTCACTCATTTCTACAATGCTAAGGTCTAGTCTACTTCAGTGTCCCTTTTTTCCCCTTTGAGCGCCTCAACCCTGCTGTATGCAGAAAACCCCCAAAAGCTGGTGTAGATTCCAAATTCTTTCCAAAACCCAACTCAACCGTATTTTCTCCAAAATTAAACTTTCTAATCATGCTTCAGACCCTCTAGCAGCATCTGAGCCAAATACATTTGGTGGTTCTGGTGGCTCAGTGGACTAATGCTTCCACTGCAGGGTCCTGTGTTTGACCTCATGGTCACAGGTTCAAATCCCGGCGCGTCCACTCAGCCTTTTATCCATCTGAGGTCAATAAAATGAGTACCATTGAGTTGGGTAACAATAAACATCTGTTATTCAGCGCCAAGATACCTACCGGTGAACGTGTGCTTTACAAATACACATGTTATGTTATGATACCCTGGTCACTCAGTAGGTCAGCTTGATGAACCTCTTGCTCACTCACTTACATAAATAACCAACGTACATTACTTGTGACTGGCAACAACTTCAGTGACTTCCAAACAGGTTTTCGGGATGAATGCAATACTGCAACTGCAATCCGAATAACTCATTCATGATGCTCTACGTATCCTAGATAAAGGAGATCCTTGTATGCAGATTTTACTAGACCGCTCAGTGGCCTTCGACAATGTGACTCACTACATCCTTATCCAGACGTTAAGGTATCGCCTGGGCTTTAAAGATAAGTTTCTCAATTGGTTCATATAATTTCTAGCAACTGATCTCAAGTCGTAAAAAAGGCATCCTCTTATCCATTACTAATCCAGTCAACCAGGGTGTCCCTCTGGGATCAATTTTAGCCTCTACACTATTCAAACTCCACTTCGAACCTTTAAACAACATCATCATACAAGCAGGCCTTTTATACCTTCAGTATGAGCCTACAGACGATATGTGCCTGTACTTGAAGGTTAATACTTCTGAGGACATCACCCTGGTCACAACAGCCATCAAGAAAATTCAATCATGATGACTGCCCATCTCTTCAAATTCAGTGCCAACCAAATATCTTGTCACAATCCTACTATACCTTACTCCCAGAATAAATCCTCACTGCGACATCCTCGGCTGAAATGTTTCCACTACTGACATTGTTAAATCTCTGCATGTCATCCTTGACTCCATACTAAACCGCAAGAAACATGTTAACACATTGGCCAGAAGTGCCAATTACCAGTTTAATTGAATTTGGGGAAACAAACCCCTCCTCAGAAATCAAGGTATTAAAGTTGTGACCCAGACACTGTTTCTATCGAGAACTGATCATAGCATCTCTCTCCTTTCAGGGATTCCAAAAACTCACCTTACTCTGCTAAAAGCCTCTCTGCATGCTACTGCATGCTTGATTGCTGCAATCGGTCGCTTTGATCACATCAGCCTTGTAGTGCATTCACTATGCTGGCTCCCTGTGATGGCAGTTCAATTTTCAAACATACATGCCTCGTGCAGAAACTCAAATGTGGTCAAACCTCGCTATGTGACAAGCAAGCTGGAGATCTCTGGGGATTCCATGAACTATGAGGCTCAGATACTCTTTTGCTGAAAGCCCAAATATTCAACAGAAACACACATTTAAGCTGCCTTTCAAAGCATGTGCCCCAAGGATTGGGAATGCTATACCTCCATTTATTCATACCATTGCCTCTTCATCTACCTTCAAATGAGAACTTAAATTCTTTCTCCTTTGTTAGTATTGTTCCTCACCCCCCTACCTAATCGCCTGGCTCCCGCTGTCAGTTCCATCGCTTTCATTGGAAGCTTGAAGAAGAATGTCAACTGTTTGAATGTTGTGTTAATTACTACATAAGCAACGGCTTCAGTCTATTCTAATTAGCCTCTTCTTTTTCCATTTGTGATCAACTGTTCTACCAGTATTTGTATTTTTGCTAAGTATACCGTATTTAACTTTTTACTTGCCTATTGTTATATCTATTGTCTGCTTAGTTCCTGCATCTGCAAATTACTCTGGTGTTTTAGGATCTTGTGCACTCAATATAAAAACACACAATAAATAAATACTGTTTTATTTACTTGTATATAAAAGTCATATTCTGACTTGCAGTAGAAGTTATTGAGTATAATTCCATGTGTCAGGCTGTATCTGAGTGTCTAACTGTACCACCTCCTAGCCTGCTGGACTTCTTTTCCCAAAGAGAGTCGTGTCTAAAGGGAGTAACTTGGTTATCCAATTGGAGTTCAGTAGTATTGGGGGTCCTCTGACATCAGTGGTACCCACACAGGGCACTCAGCAGCAACCTTCCCAAACTGCCCATGACCTCAAAAAAGACTTTACACAAGCAACTAGCAAATAGCGAAACAGGCCTTGCAAGGGTCACACTGACAGCACTGCATTCCCTAAAAGAGTGGAAGGTTTGTAAGGAGAATCCAGAGTCCAGCCACTTGCTATTGTGAGAAATAATTGTATCAAGAAAAAGTTACTGTTCCACCAGAAGTACCAGTTAGCATTTTGACAAATCACCAATGCATGTCAACAAAAGCATTGCAAGCTTTCTACACAGGGCCTACACCTAAGTGTGTATGCACCGCTCTACATAACAGCGGTGAATAAAACAAAAAAGGGCATCTTACACAGTGTCCCTCTTTCAAATTCGTGGTTTTAGACAATCTAAGTTTGTGAACTTCATCTGCTATCAGATATCAGCAGTATCATTTCACTGTCAAAGATCAGTGCCTTGGGGCATGGTATACAGTGGTGCTTCAATGATTCCTGAGTCCTGGCATTGCATCCAATTTACAACAATGCTATGCCCACTTCCTCCACCAGTCTCCTTGCTTGTCCATGTCTACATGTCAACTAAGGGCCCGATTCTGATGCGGGTTGGAAAAGCTTCCCGACCGAGGGCCTGATTCTGATGCGGTTAGGAAGGCCTCCTAACGGCATTTGCTCCTTCCAAATCGGATCGGGAACGTGTCTTCCCGACCGAGGGCCCAATTCTGATACGGTTAGGAACAAATGTTCCCATTGAAGTCAATGGGAGTTCAACCAAATCGTATCTGGAAGCATCCGGATGCATCCTACTCCGCCGGTCGGACTTTCCCGATCCGAGTGGGTCAGACACCATTTCCCAACCGATTCGGTCGGGAAGCTTTTCCAACCCGAATCAGAATCGGCCCCAATGTTGTTAAAAATATCGTTTTTTATTTCAGTTAAAAAATAATGTAAAATAAAGTAAATAATACATATAATTAAAATAAACATAGTTAAAAATATTTTAAAATGTTTAAAAATTATAAGTAATATATATGTAATGTAAAAATAAATTAAACATATACATATAATATATAATATATACACTTACTAATAATTTTTAATAATTATTTTAATAACTTATAAAAAAAATAAATATCATATAATATTATAAATACATCTATACACATAAAACAATAATATACATAGAAATTAAATAAATATATATAACACATTAAAAAAATTACAATTATTTTTAATCTTTTAAATATTAATTATATACTACATTAACTAAAATAATACAAAAGATATTAGATAGTGGAGATAATAAAATTACTATTCCAACTCCAAACAGTGCAACAGTAGGGAAAATGTTGGATAGCGTAGGGGTAAAAATTACTATTCCCACCCCAGTGAGTGCAACAGTAGGGAAAGTGTTGGATAGCGTAGGGGTAAAAATTACTATTCCCACCCCAGTGAGTGCAACAGTAGGGAAAGTGTTGGATAGCGTAGGGGTAAAAATTACTATTCCCACTCCAGTGAGTGCAACAGTAGGGAAAGTGTTGGATAGCGTAGGGGTTAAAATTACTATTCCCACTTCAGGGAGTGCAACAGTAGGGAAAGTGTTGGATAGCGTAGGGGTAAAAATTACTATTCCCACTCCAGTGAGTGCAACAGTAGGGAAAGTGTTGGATAGCGTAGGGGTTAAAATTACTATTCCCACTCCTGTGAGTGCAACAGTAGGGAAAGTGTTGGATAGCGTAGGGGTAAAAATTACTATTCCCACTCCAGGGAGTGCAACAGTAGGGAAAGTGTTGGATAGCGTAGGGGTTAAAATTACTATTCCCACTCCAGGGAGTGCAACAGTAGGGAAAGTGTTGGCTAGCGTAGGGGTAAAAATTACTATTCCCACTCCAGTGAGTGCAACAGTAGGGAAAGTGTTGGCTAGCGTAGGGGTAAAAATTACTATTCCCACTCCAGTGAGTGCAACAGTAGGGAAAGTGTTGGATAGCGTAGAGGTAAAAATTACTATTCCCACTCCAGTGAGTGCAACAGTAGGGAAAGTGTTGGATAGCGTAGGGGTTAAAATTACTATTCCCACTCCAGTGAGTGCAACAGTAGGGAAAGTGTTGGATAGCGTAGGGGTAAAAATTACTATTCCCACTCCAGTGAGTGCAACAGTAGGGAAAGTGTTGGATAGCGTAGGGGTTAAATGAACATACTTATTAATTAAATAATTTTTGTAAAATAAATAACATATTAATAATTAATTAACTAAAAAATTACTAATAAATACCAATAAAATTAAATTAATATTTACTTAAATAACATTAAATTACTTCCCACACTATTCCCCCATAAACACACAACCCACTACACATAAAAAAGAACACAATTAATTTAATTATCAATTAATCAATTAATAAAAATTAATTAACAATTAATAATAAATTAACAATAAATTAATTAACAATAACAATAAATAAAACATAATAATAAATTAATTATAATTAATATAATTATAAATTAATCAACTAATAAAAATTAATTACCACTTAATAATTAATTAAAAATAAATTAATTATCAATAACAATAAATAAAAAAATATTAATTAATTATAATCAAATTACTTCCCACCCTATTCCCCTATAAACCCACAACCCGCTACACGTAAAAATGAACATAATTAATGTAATTATCAATTAATGAATTATTAAAAATTATTTACCAATTAATAATTAATTAACAATAAATTAATTAAGAATAAAAAATATATATTTAATTATAATTAATATAATGATAAATTAATCAATTAAAAATAATAACCAATAAATAATTAACAAAAAAATTAATTATCAATACTCAATTTTTCTTAATTAATTACTTAATTACAAATAATTTACTTACCACCCTATTCCCCTAAATTAACAATAAATTAATTATGAATAACAATAATTAAAAATTAATAATTACTTAGGAGGTCATTACGATGGCGGACGGAAAAACAACCGACCGCCATGGTAGCGGGAAAACACCGCCTGCAGCTACCGCAGGAAAACCGACGGCTAGATTAGGATCCTCGGCGGTAAAAATCCAACCGCGGCGGAAAGGAGACCCGAGAAACCGCCGTTCGCCTGCGGAGAAGGCCCAAACCCGTCCGCGGCGGTCGGTTTCGCAGCGGAAACAGCCCAAACGACCGCAACCACAGCGGAGACACCGCCATCGAAATTATGATATTCCCGACATCCCCGCGGTGCAGTGCGCTGACAACATTGAAGAATCAGTGAGACGGCGGAAGCGCCGTAGCCGAGCCACCACTGCGGATGCTCCGTTAAAAGAATGGCGGTCGCTAGAAAAACACACAACATGGCCACAAAGTGCACCAACCAAACAAGGCATGCACCCAAAAATAGCTAACACAGCCCAAAGACACACCCCATGGTAAACTCCAAAACTACAAATCCCAGGTTCACACACACACCACACCTGCTACCAATACCCCATCCTGACACACCCACAGACACCAGTATAAATCCAGCCCCCAACATACCACAATCCTTTGCAAAACTCCACAACTGAGGGCATATCCACCACAGATGACAGGAGAGGCAAATCTGCACAACACACACACATCACCACCACCACCACCACTTCCACACCTGCACCTCTAACACCTTTGCACAGCACACACCATACACATCACAACCACCACTACCACTTCCAAACCTGCACCCTAAACACCTTGACACATCACACACCATGTCACCACAGAGAATGCCCAAATTCACTGAGAGTGAGTTGAGGGTCATGGTCGATGAGATAATCAGGGTAGAACCACAATTGTTTGGTAACCAGGTCCAACAGACACCACTAGCAACAAGGACGCAAATGTGGAGAAGGATAGTAGAGAAGGTCAATGCAGTAGGGACCGTGCCACGCAATAGAGATGAAATCGTGAAGAGGTGGCACGATCTGAAGGCAGTGGTCAAAAAGAAGAGAGCCAAGAACCATGAGCTGGCTCACAGGACAGGCAGTGGCCCTCCCGTTCCACTCAAAACATTCACTGAATGGGAGGAGAAGGTGCTTGGCATTCTACATCCAGAGAGTCTCTCAGGAATAGTGGAGGCTGGTATACAAACAAATGCCTAACATCACACAAATGTACTGTCTTGCACTACTACAAAGTAATAGCTCCTAGGTGCAAATGTATTCATGTGCACAACACTCCCCCCAACACATCTCTCACAGATTCAACAGACACTGCCCCTGAAGCCCCCCAAAGGTAGCTAGCAACATCACCATGGGTACATATGTACATGCTGCCAGCACTACAACTCCCACCAGGGCCCCTTGTCCCACAGCTGAGCAGGATGGAGCACTGCCCCCACCCAGAAGCATGCCTCAGCCATTGTGTGCTACACCCTCACCTAACAGGTAGGTAGCCATCTTTACAGGGAGGTGGGTGGGTGTTTGGGAGGCCTGCACTACAACTCCCACCAGGCCCCCTTGTCCTACAGCTGCGCAAGATGGAGCCCTCCACCCCAACCCATGTGCCAACCATAGCATTGCTCACCTTAACCTAACAGGTAGGTAGCCATCCCTACAGGGAGGTGGGTGGGTGTTTGGGAAGCCTGCACTACAACTCCCACCAGGCCCCCTTGTCCCACAGCTGAGCAGGATGGAGCACTGCCCCCACCCAGAAGCATGCCTCAGCCATTGTGTGCTTCACCCTCACCTAACAGGTAGGTAGCCATCTTTACAGGGAGGTGGGTGGGTGTTTGGGAGGCCTGCACTACAACTCCCACCAGGCCCCCTTGTCCCACAGCTGAGCAGGATGGAGCACTGCCCCCACCCAGAAGCATGCCTCAGCCATTGTGTGCTACACCCTCACCTAACAGGTAGGTAGCCATCTTTACAGGGAGGTGGGTGGGTGTTTGGGAGGCCTGCACTACAACTCCCACCAGGCCCCCTTGTCCCACAGCTGAGCAGGATGGAGCACTGCCCCCACCCAGAAGCATGCCTCAGCCATTGTGTGCTTCACCCTCACCTAACAGGTAGGTAGCCATCTTTACAGGGAGGTGGGTGGGCGTTTGGGAGGCCTGCACTACAACTCCCACCAGGCCCCCTTGTCCCACAGCTGAGCAGGATGGAGCACTGCCCCCACCCAGAAGCATGCCTCAGCCATTGTGTGCTTCACCCTCACCTAACAGGTAGGTAGCCATCTTTACAGGGAGGTGGGTGGGCGTTTGGGAGGCCTGCACTACAACTCCCACCAGGCCCCCTTGTCCCACATCTGAGCAAGATGGAGCACTGCCCCCACCCAGAAGCATGCCTCAGCCATTGTGTGCTACACCCTCACCTAACAGGTAGGTAGCCATCTTTACAGGGAGGTGGGTGGGTGTTTGGGAGGCCTGCACTACAACTCCCACCTGGCCCCCTTGTCCCACAGCTGAGCAGGATGGAGCACTAGTCCCACTCATAGGCATGTGACGTCTGTGCAGCCGCACATGACACCATGCCACTTAGTCCACAGTCACCAACACAAATAATGCAAAACAGTTGTGTTGTAGTCACCATGCACAAGTCTCTGTTCAAAATTGACCCACATTGTGTACACTGTGCCAGGCATCACACACTGCAACACTAACAACGATCATGCTGCCCTGCAGCAGTGTCTGGCCGTTTGTATGGCAAAGTGCAAATCACCCATGTCATACCACAGTGTTGCAATGTAAACAGTGGAAATGCAGTGCACCCAAAAACTACACTGCAGCTGGGACTCACAATGCTAAACTAAGCACATCCCAAATGTCCTGCAACACACCCAGCTACCACAGTGCTGCACTGAATTGCAGAACAGCACCTTGTCTGAATTAAATTGTCAAAGGTGTCTTGTTTGGACCACCAATGTGTGTATGCATTGACAATGTTCACATCTCACACTGTCTGAACAGTGCTGGTATAGTCTGGCCCCAAAAGCACACATTGTCTGCACAGGGCTGAGTACATCTCACACACACACCACTGTTGACCACAACATGTCAGTGTATGGATGCCCTGGAACAACTGCTTCACCAGTACTGTGCTCATGTTCTCAGGTCCACAAATACCATGAAACCATGACGGTGTGGAAATGTATGCTGGGTGAGATCTTCACCCTGCTGTATGTCACCACTGTGCTACGAGACTATACCCCTTGCCCTATTGTGCCTTCAAATGTCGGGGAGTGAACCCCACAGCCAGATAGCTGGGACAACAGTGATGGGGGGCTATACCCCATGACCAAATGTAATCTGAAATCAATGGGTACAAAAAGCCACACACACATCATGCTCACCACACGCACATTCCATCCAAAGATTTCTACCAAGTCACATAGCCATGTCATTGCTCACCTTCACCTCAAACGGTAGTTAGCCATCTTCACAGTGAGACAATGTAGTGTGTTTGGCTATCCGTCCCACAAAATGCAACAGGCATGCTGTTCCACCACTAGGGAGGATGGGACACTACACCCCCAATAAGAAGCATGTGGCAGGCAATGTATGCTACCCACCCAACTCACAGGTAGGTAACCGCATCTCACAGGTCGGGGTGTGTGGGGCTGGTAAGCTTGCACAACAACTCACACGGGCCCACCTGACCGCCAGCACACAAGACCCATTCCTTCCTGGCACCAACATGCATGTGTCAGTCATTGCAATGTACACTTCAAAACAACTGGCATGTGGACATATCATGCTGACTTGTCCCAGACTGGACCAAGATGGAAGCCCTCATCATAAACACACAGAGAGGTCTCTCAAATACAAGGAAAACACAGCAAACACAACATATCAACAGCCACAACATGCAGCCAGATATGCATTTAAAAAAACATGTTGGCATAGGACACCAGGCCTCTCAATGCACAACTGCACACCCAGATAGTATTGGCAACTATAGTGTGCACACACCTAAGAAAATGAAACTGTGGCAGCAACCAAAGTGTGAATGACTGAAACACATGTAGATGGAACTCCAAGCACAACCATGCACACCACTACATGCCATCTGACAGTAGCAGTGGTCCAGACCACCTAGAATCTAATTAATGCAAACTTAAGCATGTCTGGAATTGCAAATACAGATATCTACACCACATTGAAAAGGTATGCATGAAACTACAATGGTCACTCACTGTGCAGAGTAAACCGCTGCAAGGGCTCTACAAGTGACACATACGCGTAAATGGATGACATATGATTGATCAATAACAGGATGCCAACATGAGACTGTCAATGTCAAAAAATTATATTGTGCATGTCATGTCTTGACAACTCCCAATATGGACAAGTAATGCATGTACCACAACAGCTTGTAATGCATCACTGGATGTCGGTCAATGCAAATTTGTACAGTGAACAACTGCTGGATGTACAAACAGTTGATGTAACACTGCTAACACAAACTTTGATGGGTGCAACACAATGACCATTTCTTATCTGACCCACAGGTGACCAAGAACTCACTGCAGAGGATGACACCACCCTGCAGAGCCAGTCCCCCCCCGGAACAGAGACAAGTGGATGAGGACTCCCTGGATTCCTTGGATGAGGAGCTCCACTCTGGCCCATCTGGTGTGGCAGTCCTCAACCAGTCCCAGGCACCCATTGTCCCCCCAACCACATCAGCTGCAGCCCCTGACCATCCTCTGACAGCTGCTGTCACGGCCTGTGTGTCAACCACTACCACCACCACCACCACCACCACCACCACAGCTGTCCGTAACACCCTCCCTGCCCCAGGGGTTGAGCAGCCCACCACATCGACTGCGGAGGCCAGGGAGAGGATGCAGCGGGCCAATGTGAGGACCGGACAGGACCGTGGCAGCAGTGCAGCTGGTCGGGACAGGGTCATGCAGAGGGGGACTGATCCTGGGACGGAAGCCCTGGGCCACATCGACAGAGTCCTTGGGGCCTACCAACAGGCCCAGGGACGAATGGGCCGGTTAGAGGAAGAATCTCGGGAGCACCTTCTGCTGCTGAGGTCCATGGACACACGCATGGGACAGATTGTGGACCTCTTGGGGCAGCTAGTGGCGGTTCTGAGGGACAGGCAAGCGCAACATTCTACCCCTCCGCCTCCCCCTGTTGGGCAGCAGGATGACACTTCATCATCCTCCCCTGCATCCACAGAGGGGGGTGAGTCCTCAGACACCTCTGCCCCTGCAGCAGTGGCCCCTCCAGTCAAGCGCAAGAGGGGCCGTCCAAGGAAAGGCCAGGGGGACTCACGTGCCAAAGCATCTGCCAAATGCTAGTTCCCGAGCCAGCCATGATGGCAGACCACTGCACCACTGCATTGATCTTTTGGACTATCCTTCACCACACTGCCATGTGAATGGCATCTATCTGTTGGACTGGGTCTCCACATCATTGTGGGGACTACTCAAGTATCTCATCTACCATGACTGTTAACTCACTTCTTCAATTCCCCCCTTCACATCTTCTCCACCCTCGCATGTCACAGTTGTAAATAAATACACCTTACACACATGTTGTTGTGTCTGCTCCGTCTTTAATACAGGATGTGCAACCTTCACCGTGTAGGACATGGTCCAGGGGAATGGAATGTAGGTAACAAGTGAGATGCTGAAGGGACCTAGGGAAAACCGCAGAACAAGAGTCACTTGTATGGGTGTGGCATTGCACACATCACACAACACTTGTCAACAAGGTACTCAGATCTACAAACTTTACACAGAGCAGCAGTCACCATAGAGACATTCTGTATCACACTAACCAATCACACATACATTGGCAGGCAGCAATGAGTCAACACCAAGCTGCAGTCAGCAAGCTCACATACACCACACAGCAACAGCAACACCATCAGACCATTTTGTCCCTTCTACATCGTCACTCACCTTCAAGTGAAGTAGCGGGTGATGAGCTGTCGACGCATGTCGACCCCTTCCTCCTCTCCACTGCCCTCGTCACTGGATCTGGGTTGATTTGCAGGCGGCGGCCTTGGCTGCTCATCATCGTCATCCAGGTTCAGGGGTATTGCCTTGCGAATGGCCAGGTTGTGGAGCATGCAGCATGCCACCACTATCTGACACACCTTCCCTGGCGAGTACATAAGGGCATCTCCAGTACGGTCCAGGCACCGAAATCTTGATTTTAGGAGACCAAATGTCCGTTCTATCCCACGCCGTGTCCTCTCATGGGCATCATTGTATCGCACATCAGCTGGCGTGACGGGATTCCGCAATGGGCTCAGCAACCACGGGCGGTTCGGATATGCTGAGTCACCTGGGTGTGAGAGACACAGATTAACCTTGCACTCCCAAAATGCAACACAACAGCATGTCACACACACACCACTCTAATCCACTATGCATACTCACCCACAAGCCATGCACGCTCAGGAAGCAGATTGGCCATTAGCTGAGGAGCGATGCTGCTGTGCAAGATGTGGGCATCATGGGCTGAGCCGGGAAACTTTGCACACACGTGTGAGATGATCATGTCCGCCAGGCACACCACTTGAACATTTACCGAGTGTGAATGCTTCCTATTGCGGTAAACCTGTTCACGTGCCTGTGGTGGCACAAGCCCAACATGTGTGCAATCAATTGCACCAATGACATGGGGGATATGTCCAAGGGCATAGAAATCGTCCTTCACAGCCACCAACTCAGGCCCCCTGGGAAAATGGATATATCTGTCTTTGTACAGCATCATGGCCGACAGGACATCCCTCAGCACCATGCTGTACATCGGCTGTGACATCCCGCCTGCACTTGCGACCGTGTGCTGGAATGAGCCTGTTGCAAAGAAATGCAGGCATGCCATGACCTTAGATGTTGCGGTGAAAGCTGTTGGATATGTCCGACGTGGCTGCAGGTGGGGCTCCAACATGGCACATAGGTTCTGCAGGGTTTGTCGGTCCAGCCTGAATTTGCGGATTATATCCTCATTCTCCATGTCTGCCAGGACTGTGAACGGACGATGGATATTGGGCCTCCTCCTCCTAGGACAGATCACAGTGCACAGATGTCAATGCGGAAGACCATGAAATGTGCATCACATCAATTTTTTCAACAGACACATTCCCAAGTCTTACAACATGCACCATTAACCGACAGGGCACTTCACAAGTAGGTACACATCAGGCACACTACACGTACACCTGTCCTCTTACCAGCAGCAATTATCTGTGTACCCCTCCGGCTCATTCGCATGCACAGTGTGATATACTAACAGATATGTGTGCATACCTGTGAGTATGACCCCCAGCATATGTTACTAATTGCAATACTACCCGAACACACCATGTTGCTGGCCCTGATACACCTACCAAAACAGGTTGCACATGGCACACTTCAACTACACACTGACCACCGGCTGAGCGTGGGGGACACGTGTGTGCATGTGCATTGGACAATGTGCCAGTTGCTGATGCCCCTAGTTCAGAAAATGAAACGACAGTGTGCGTTACATTGCACACACAGACATTGACCATTATCTACATATGCTATGCAACACATTAACTGGACAGTCTACATTTCATTACACAGCACATGTGACATGTGCGAGTGTATGTGCCCATGCAATGTACTGGCGACCCATATATGGTATGTGTTGGTGACGTGGAGTGACATGTCCCTTCTGTGCATTTGCCCTCATGAGGACCCTTCAATTGTTGAGACACTGGGCACTGTACATGTTGGCCTATGCAGAGAGCTGGAGGACACGTTAGGTGCAGCACAGCTACTCCACAACTCCATTAACGCTCACTCCAAGCACTGTCTGGCAGACATATGGCGGTGCCTACCGCCTGGCCCCTGTGGTGTGGCACTGCCCATAACCCAGGCACGATCGCGGCTGACACCGCCAGATATGTATGTGACAATGGCGGTCACCATGCACCGCTACCCAAATCACGGTCACTCCAGGCACTGTCTGGCAGACATATGGCGGTGCCTACCGCCTGGCCCCTGTGGTGTGGCACCGCCCATAACCCAGGCACGATCGCGGGTGACACCGCCAGATATGTATGTGACAATGGCGGTCACCATGCACCGCTACCCAAATCACGGTCACTCCAGGCACTGTCTGGCAGACATATGGCGGTGCCTACCGCCTGGCCCCTGTGGTGTGGCACCGCCCATAACCCAGGCACGATCGCGGGGGACACCGCCAGATATGTATGTGACAATGGCGGTCACCATGCACCGCTACCCAAATCACGGTCACTCCAGGCACTGTCTGGCAGACATATGGCAGTGCCTACCGCTTGACGACTGAGGTGTGGCACTGGCCATAACCCAGGCACGATCGCGGGGGCACCACCAGATATGTATGTGACAATGGCGGTCACCATGCACCGCTACCCAAATCACGGTCACTCCAGGCACTGTCTGGCAGACATATGGCGGTGCCTACCGCCTGGCCCCTGAGGTGTGTCACCGGCATGGACCATGCCCTTGCAGCCAATGGGAAGCAGCCTCGCGGTAGCCTGATGCGAGTTTGAAAATCGCGGTAGGCGTGCATCACCCCGCGGAGGCGGTCACTGGAGGCATTCAAAAGATGCACCACTGCGGTAGCGCGCACATGGACCCTACGGTGTGTCACCGGCATGGACCATGCCCTTGCAGCCAATGGGAAGCAGCCCCGCGGTAGCCTGATGCGAGTTTGAAAATCGCGGTAGGCGTGCACCGCCACCGCGGAGGCGGACATTGGATGTATTTGAATGAGGCAGACCTGGTACACCAATTGCAGCACCCTGGGACCACTGACACAGCCCCAGGGACCTATATATGTGTGGGAGGGTGCACCACATTCCCACAGCTACCAGGGACTGCTGACTGACATCCCCCAACTGCTGCTGCTGCTGCCTCAAGGGACTGCTGGCTGCCACCCTGCACCTGCTGCTGCTTCCTCAAGGGACTGCTGGCTGCCACCCTCCACCCGCTGCCTCAAGGGATTGCTGGCTGCCACCCTCCACCTGCTGCTGCTGCCTCAAGGGACTGCTGGCTGCCACCCTCCACCTGCTGCCTCAAGGGACTGCTGGCTGCCACCCTCCACCTGCTGCTGCTGCCTCAAGGGACTGCTGGCTGCCACCCTCAACGTGCTGCTGCTGCCACATGTCCATTGTGATGTCGAGGACTCAGAAGATCCGTGCCAGTCCCTTCACCAGTGAGGAGCTTGGGGTCCTGGTAGACGGGGTGCTTGCACAGTACCCAAGGCTTTATGGCGGCCCTAATGTTGTGGTAAGTCTCCCAGACTGTGAGTGAGAGTGCAGGGTGTGCACACGTGGGGTGGAGGTGCTTCGGTATGTGTCAGTGGTTGTGGGGCTCTGACATGCACTGCCTATCATGTTTACTACAGCGGGAAGGGCTTGGTGGGCTCTTTCACACGTTACCCTGCATGCCTATCCTGAGTAGAGGGACATGTCCTGTAGTGTCAGCCATACAGTGCAGCTGCATTTTGGTGATGCAGGAGTCTGGCCAGTTATCGTTTGTGTGAATGGCTGTGTTGCTCCCAATTAATCCACTCAGTGTCAGTCCACCTGCCCTGCACAGTCCCCGCCGAATGCCACAAGTCCACATCACTGCATGTACAGTGTGTTCCATGTGTGTTTGGGTCACGCCTCTTCATCTAAGTCCCATCTCTGCCATGTAGATTGCACAGGAGCAGGCGTGGGAGAAGGGTGTGTGTATGACAGTTGTTGTCACTCTATGTGAGTTCCAGGACACAGTGAGGCTTTCACAGGGCTAGGACACTTAGGAATGCGCAGTGTTGGACACAGTGAGTCCAACAACAAGACTCATGTTTTGCTATCTTCTCTATGTGTAGTTGTAGGTAACTGCAGACAGTAGCTGCAGCCAGACTACACGTTGCTTGCTGTGTTGGTATCCTGCATGTGAATGGGATGTGGAGGTACTGTGTCCACCATCGAACATGCGTGCCTGTACGTCTGATTGACCAATGACATTGCACCATGTTCACAGCAATTGTTGGCTATGTGACAGTTGTAGCTGGAGTTTTGGATGAGTCACTGTCGTGCTACTGCATTTTCGTTGTGTTGTCATTGTGCACTGTGTCACTGGAACCTCACCCCTCTTGTCTCCCATGCCTGCAGCTGAAGGTCCACCAGCGTAAAGCCGTGTGGAGGGCCATTGCCTCCAGAGTCCGGGATCTGGGTGTGTCAAACTGAAGGCGCACCCACTGTCATAAAAGGTGGGACGACATCTGCCGGCTGAGCAAGAACGTGGTCGAGATGACGCTGGGGCTGCTCCCTCGGACTGGCAGGTTGGCTAGGCGCAGCATGACATCACTAATGGCCCGCATCCTGGCTGTCACACAACCTGAGCTGGACAGACAACTGAAGGAGCATCAGCAGCGAGCCAGGGGTGAGTATGTGTTGCAGGCTGCCTTTGGCTGGGAGTAGGTGCATGTGTCTACAGAGTGTGCAAATTGTCTGCTGTGTGACGTTGGTTGTGTGGTGCAATGTTTTGGGAGTGGCCTCTGTGCTGGGTGTATGTGGCATGCTTTTGCCCAAACGGTGCTTCATGAAGTGAGTTTTAGCACTGTGCATCTCTCTTACATTTGGAGTTGTGGCCTTCAGGTACTTTCTGCTGTGGGGTAGTGTGTGAATTCAGATGGATGGGAATGCCAGTGTGCCAACTCTGAATGCGTTTCAATGAATGCGTGCAATTCCAGACCTCAGATGTCTGCCAGTCAGACATCTGAGGCCAATGTGCAACAGTAGATGTGCCCATGGACTCGATATGGTGGATGGCATGTGTGCAGGGTCATTGTGGGCTGGTATGTTGTAGTCTGTGTGGTCCCCTACTGCTCCACACATGTAGGTGATGTGCACCATGTCGTGGTGTTCATCCTTGCCAACATCGGGACAGTGTGTGTGCACAGGCCATTTTGGGGCTGTGTCTGATGTGAGCCAACTGCAGGATGGTGTGCTGTGTGAGTCACCTGGGGCACTTATGGCAGGATGTGTGGCGGACATGCACCGTTGTGTTGAGATTTTGGGTGGCAAGATATATGTGTGCACAGGGTGGCATGCAATGTGCTGCACACCTCTTTCTAGGATGCAGATGTATTGGCACGTGTTAGTTCTGTTGATGCCACTCATCTCACAGTACTTCTCTCTCCTATGCAGCAGCTCCCGTATGTGCAGAGGGAGAGGGGACGGACACCAGTGGTGAGGCTTCCAGTGCAACAGCCGCACCAGAGCAGACTGACACAGATGTGACCAGCGCCGAGGAGGGGGACAGGAGTCTGCTAGAGGATTCACAGCCAGAGACACAAAGCTCTACCTCATCTGACGCCAGCGGTGACACATCCATGTTGGGGGGTACAGGGAACGGGGACTCGGCCTCCTCTTCCGCCACACAGCGTCCAGTGCCCAGCCTCCCTTCAACCTCCACTGGTGCTGCCCGTGTCCGCACGAGTAGGAAGGGAAGAGTCACCTTCACCCCAGGCACAGCTGCCCCAGCCCATGTCAGCCCTGCTGCCCTCAATGCAGAAGCAGTCGAGCTATTGCGCCAGCTGTGTGTGGGGCAGACAGCACTTCTCAATGCCTTCCAAGAGCACGACAAAAAGTTGGGGCAGGTTATAGCTTTCATGGAGGGCTTACATTCCGACATAGGTGGGCTACACCGGACTGTGCAGTCCTTGTCATCAACTGTGACAGCAGCCCTGCAACAGGCACATAGTCAGGGAGCGGCTCCCAGCACTCGGTCTGGCCCCGTGTCACTGTGCACCTCTGACAACAGTGACAATGCTCAACGGACCCCAAAGTCCCGATACAGAACCCGCAGCACACACGAGCAGCAGCAGCCCAAGCGTACTAGGGCACAGACACCATCCCCACATAAGAGTAAGGCCACCCCAGAGCGCAGAGAGAAAAGCCCATCAGGCGACAGCAAGGGCCACAAAGCAAAGAAAAAAGCATCAGGGTCACAGGCCTCACCTTCCTCCCCTGCCAAAGACTCCCCTGTCCCAAAGACGTCTCGCAGAGGCAAAAAGACAGTTTCCACACCCACTGAGAAGGTGTTGCCTGCAAACATTACACAGGATGAGGGCCCCATGGATAATCCATCCTTGACCTCCACTCCCATCCCAAGCCCTGTGAAGCCAGCACGGGAGGACACTGTAGGGGGCAAAGCTGGTGGACAGAGGGAGGCAGGGCGGCGGCAAACACCAGGCAAGCGCACAGCGGGATCCAGCATGTCCCCAGAGGGAGGGTCACCATCCA
Source organism: Calotriton arnoldi (assembly GCA_963921515.1). NCBI lineage: Eukaryota > Metazoa > Chordata > Amphibia > Caudata > Salamandridae > Calotriton > Calotriton arnoldi. Next base: position 77,927 of record CAWUFW010007252.1, on the reverse strand, counting down.
CACCAGAATCAGCTTTGGTGTTGGGGTCACCTGTTGTGTCTGCCCCAGTTCCCCTCAATCCCCAGACAGGGAAGCCTTTCAGGATCCCCAAGAAGTGGAGAGGCACCCCTCCACAATCTCCGGCACACACTGTGTCTCACCAGGGCATGAGTCCACCTCCCCGGCCCACCACCCCACCTGGTCCAAGCAGCCCCCAGCTACCACATGCACAGTTGGCTCTTCCACAGTTGTTACTCCCACTGCCCAGGGCAGTCCTCCAACTGACCCCAACACACAGTCAGCTCCAAGTCCGACAGACAGCCCCATCTGAGTGGTGGTCACCCTCACACACCTGTCTGTCCACAGGGGTGCGTGTGATGCCCATTGTCACGCCCATTACTCTGTTGCTGGGCATGGCATGGTAGAGTTGCATACATTCCCTGTGTAGCTTCTTATGTCACTACTCTGCACAATGTCTTTGCCTTTTTGTTCACTGCTGTTTGCCCCTTGCCTGTGCAGCTTCTCATGGAACTACTCTGCACATTGTACTTGCCTTGTGTTTCACTGCTGTTTGCCCCTTGCCTGTGCAGCATCTCATGTACCTCACCTGCACATTGGACTGCCCACTGGCCTTGCTGTTCACTGCTGTTTGACCCTTGCCTGTGCAGCTTCTCATGTTCCTCACCTGCACTGTGTCCTGGCCACTGGCCTTGCTGTTCACTGCTGTTTGCCCCTTGCCTGTGCAGGATCTCATGTACCTCACCTGCACTTTGGACTGGCCACTGGCCTTGCTGTTCACTGCTGTTTGCCCCTTGCCTGTGCAGGATCTCATGTACCTCACCTGCACTTTGGACTGGCCACTGGCCTTGCTGTTCACTGCTGTTTGCCCCTTGCCTGTGCAGCTTCTCATGTACCTCACCTGCACTGTGTCCTGGCCACTGGCCTTGCTGTTCACTGCTGGTTGCCCCTTGCCTGTGCAGCTTCTGATGGAACTACTCTGCACATTGTACTTGCCTTGTGTTTCACTGCTGTTTGCCCCATGCCTGTGCAGCTTTTCATGTAAATACTGTGCATATTGTAATGCCCACTGGCTTTGCTGTTGCCCAGATTTGTTGTTTCTATATGCAAATTGTGAATAAACACTGTTGGTCCTGCAGTGAGTTGTGTCAGTGTCCTTCCTGAATAAAGTTGTTTCTGTGTGTGCATGGTTTACTGTGTCACAGGCTCAGTATGCCACTTCAACATTGCCAATGGGTTGTCTCACATTTCATTTTTTTTGCAGGGGTGGGAGGCACTTCATTTCTACATGACTGTGATACTTATGGGTGCAGTGCAGGTGGTTGGCAATGAAATCTTGTTGTCATCTTCCGTCTTGGCTCATGTTATCTATGGTGGACACATGTCAGGTTTGTGGGCAATGGCAGCACAGGGTGGGAGTTTGGGCACAGACTTACAGGCAGGCAGGCCAGGGTCATGGGGTCTGTGTGAGCTTCCTTTCTGTGTGCCAATCAGTGTCGGTGTATGGACATCTTGTGGTGATGAGCTATCCAGGTCCCATGGCTTTCTTCCAATGTGTGCAGTATTGTGTGTTGCTGTTGTGGGAGGAGGTATGTGTGACATATCCTACTTGTGCTTGGCTGTCATGTAGTGTGTCACTGTGTGTTGTGCAGCAGACATTGTCTTGTCCAGTATTTGGATGCCTATGTGTGGCTGGTCAGTGTTTGAGTTCAGGGCCTTCCTTACATCCCTGTGCCTATACATGGGTGTCCTTGCTGTCTCTAGGAGTTGTTGCATTGGGGTGACCGTGGTTTGTGTTGACTGACTGTGTCAGCCATGTGTGCTGTGATGGGCTGTGTGTGTTCTCACATGTGTCTTGTCTTGCATGAGCATCACACATGCTTGATGGTTGTGTCACTGCCCTTCCATTTGTGGGCACCTCACTTTGGCTTTCCTATATGTTGTCCTCCATTACTGCTGGCATGTGGTGTGTGTATGTAGTTGTGAGTCAGGGTGGTGTGTGTGTGTGTGACTTGTCAGGTAGTGTGTGCAGTGAAGTGTTTGGTCCTCATCTGTGTGTGTGTACATTTTGTGCCTGGCCTCAGTGTTCTTGGCTTGTGTGTGATGTTGTTGTGGTGTGTGTGTTGGCTGGGGCCTGGGCTTCTGTGCTATGTGTTCCTTTGCAAAGGGTCCTGCTGTGGCTGTATATGCAGTTGTTGGGACGTGGGGCATGGTGTGGCTGTGGTTGTGTGGTTGTTTTGCAGGAGTGGCACTTGGGAGGCACATGTTGTGTCCCTTCAGGGAGGTAGCTGGTGTGTTGTGGATGGAGTTGTGGCTCTGTGCGATTTGTACGGTGCCCTTGGCATGTGCTGGCCCTGTGCTCTGCGTTGTGTGCATGGTTTCATGCACACTGACCGCGGCGGTGACATAACCGGGACATTTGTTCATGAATGCGGTACATGGGTGGGCAGTATGTGGCGAGATGTTTTTGTCACAGGTGGGACATGTGTGTGTGCAGTGATGGCTGTGTGCCTGCCCCCACAGGGGTGTGTGGTGTTCCCATGCAATGTTTTTCCACCCTGGAGCTGTGTATTGTGTTACTTGCACTGTTGTGTCTGTACGTACCTGCGGAGGCGTCCGCGGCGGTGGATAACTTGCAGGTGGTGTATCATGTACAGCACCGGGAAGGCGTGTAGGGCAGGATCCATTGCGGTGTGCCCCGGGTGTTTCTTTTCTGTCTCCGCTGTGATGTCTCTGCCGTCTTTCGCTGTGCGGTTTCTCCGTCGCGGTGCGCTGCCCTGTTTCCGGCATCGTGATATCTTCGGCGTACGGGACGTCATTCCGCACGGCGGTGTGTGGGGATTGGCTCACTCCGCCGCGGTGGCGGGCGCACTTTGATGGCGGTCGGCGTCGCACCGCAGCGGGCGGGAAATGTGCAATGTGTGGCCATCCTAATATGGCAGGCGTGGAGACGGCTGGCGGCATGCGGTAAATGGGTGTTACCGCCACCGCCGGCACCGCGGTCGTGTCTCCGCGCGCCATCCTAATAGGCCCCTTAATTACTTAATTAAAATGTAATTACTTCCCACCCTATTCCCCTATAAACCCACAACCCGCTACAGAAATAAAACACAAAATTTAATTAAAATAAATTAATAATTCCTAAAAATTATTATTTAATTTACTATAATTAAATTACTTCCCACCCTATTCCCTATAAACCCACAACCCGCTACGGTACCAAAACGCAAAATTTACTTTTAAAAAAATTACTAATTTCTAAAAAATGTATACATCTATTTAAAAAACAGTACCATACTTAAAAAATATAGAACACATACATATTAAATACATACTAAAATACATAACACTCATATAAATATCGATATTATTAACATCGATAATTTAACTATCGATATTACTAACATCGATATTTGCAACATCGATATTTCTTACCTTAACTTCGATATTCTGGTTGTAGATATTCTTGACTTCGATATTTTGTCCCTACGATATTTAAAACTCGATATAACTGTGCTTCAATATTTAAAAATCGATATTTTGACTGTCCACCCTGCAAGATGTGTGTTTTAGCTGTCTGCATGATGCATTTATGGCCTGAATCCACAGAATAACACCAGCCTGGTCAAACGGAGCGCAAACATGTTTCCATGGTGCCAGGCCCAGGGGAAAGATGGCAAGTCTGGCACTATCCCTCATTGCCTCCTGCTTCTGTTGCAAGCTGAACTCCTGTCCATCTTCCTGAATCTCAATATATATTTGGCGCCAGCGGGATTTATTTGTGTGTTGTTGATATTTCTTTAGAGAGTTGAACACAGGCTGTGTAGCCCATTACATTCTCAGATAGGGTTAAGATCATTCAAACTCTGTCTCAGTAACAACCAGCTGAAGAACCACTTGGGAAAACAATGAGGGTCCACCCGTTCTGCCCTAGAGACTATGGGTGCTGCTCAAGAGAGAATAAGCGAAGGGGAGGGAATAAGCTCGAGTCCAAAAGAGGTGAGAGGCAATCTGTAAGCACTGGTGATCAAGAAGTGATAGGTGACCTTGCCTGACAGACATGCCCTTCCCTCTACCAGGGGACGTACTTTCACGTTTCCCAAGAGACTCCCTCCCACCTGCTCCTAATCTGGGTCCCTGTGCCCGCTGGACAGAGGCTTGTGATTAATTCTGTTCTTGAGGGCTTGCAGGGGTCCAGAGAGCTCTGTTTTCTATAACTTTGAGACCTCTTGGCCTATCTTAGTTGGTCACAGTTTCTTTGATGGTGGAGGTTAAACCTCTTTTAAAAGGAACCCTGAACGTCTAGGAACCCACCAATGAAGAGATTCTCGACAGACACGTGGTTCTAGATATCGAACTTTGCAGTGTCCCTCTGTAAACCTTAGAGTAACCAATGAGGGACCAATAAAAACCCTGAAGACCTGAGCGTTTTGAGAAAGGCAGTGCTGAATGTTATTACACAAGCATTGAAACTGAGGAGAAAATATGCAATGTAATCGGAGCAATGTTAGAGTTTCAAAGCTAAAATTTTTAAATGGATCTTTTTTCAAACTGGATGTAGCACTCTACTTATGTATCATTTTTAACAGGGAGGTGTAGTCCTTTTTAATATACCTATTACTTGATTGTAATATGGATGTATTGCAATAAGATGTTTTTAATATGTTTTCTTGTGGTTTAACGCTTTTATAGTCGATTGACAGAATAAAGCCTTGAACTTGACTTGAGAAAGGCTCAGAACACCTGTTCCCATAGGATTACACTGGGTTACATTTTTTGGGCCCTTAAGAAAGCTCTGAACATTCTTGCTGTCATAACCCATCAACTGAAAGCGCTTGGCACTTTGAGTTTTCCCATGGTGATACATTGTGCAAAGTGCATTTTACTTTTTTCTTTATAAAGAAAAAAGTACTTCTTGTTTAAATATGTTTAAAGCATGGTGTATGGTTTGATTTTTGCAAAACGAAATTATTCAAACATCTTTGCATGGTCTCTATGCTTACACTGCACACATAGACGTGAGCAAAATAAATACATGTCCAGTTTAATTGCTCCATAAAAATGTGACTGATGGTGTAAATTCTGTAAAATATCTATGGTTAACATAGGAGCCAGAATTCAAAACAGCCTCAAACATTCTATGTCTGTTTTATTACTGTATAATGTCCTCCATTTTATGTTGCAATATTTTTTTTTTACAATTGTTTAATCACAGCAGAACTAGGAAACCCTAGCATGGCAACAGACGGACAACAAATTAACCCCCCCACCCTCCCCGCCTCCTTCCCGTCTGGCCCTCATCTTCAGCCCGAGCCACTCAAATAATCATCGTATATTCAGCAATCATGGTTTTTCTCCATTCGGAGTTTGCCAGGGCGACGGTCGAGTATCGGAATGTTAGAAAGCCAGTCTGCGATAAAACCGGCCAGTGTGGGTTTACTCAGGCAGGAGACAAAGGGGCATATTAGCAAGACCGGCGATAAAATTATCGCCGCTTTAGCGGCAGGAAACTGCCGGTAAAACGGCGATAATGGGCTTGCCAATATGCGTTATAGAATTCCAATAGAAGCCCAGGTTAGACGTCCTGCACATCTAACCTGGGCTTCTATTGGAATTCTATAACGCATATTAGCAAGTCCATTATCGCCGTTTTAGCGGCAGTCTCCTGCCGCTAAAACGGCGATAATTTTATCGCCGGTCTTGCTAATATGCCCCAAAGAGCGCTCTCTCATCGTCACTGGGCAAGCAGGTCCCTAAGGTTGCAGGATAACTTAGTAACAAACGAGACAACATTTCTAAAAATTTATTTGAGGTCTCATTCGGAGTGTGAGATTTTGTCCTATGGTGATCAAATGCCACTTTGTGCCACTCTGCCATTATTATTAGTAGTAGTAAGCTTTATATAGCGGTCAGCTACCCAAGCGGGGTTTCCCAGCGCTTTAGCGACAGGTGGGGTCTAATCAGGCCATGCTGACTCAAAACATCCAGGTCTTCAGCTGTTTTCGAAAAGTGGTCAGCGAGGTGCAACGCTCAAGGGTTCCGGTGGGGCATTCCGCCGCATAGCTGGTATGCGAAGGACCAGCCCCCCCCCAAGCGGGTTCCTTTGACTCTGGGAACAGTGCACAGGGAAAGGTCACTGGAAAGTAGGGGACGAGCCGGCTGATGTGGTCTCACATGCTATGCAAGGGATTTGATCTGTTCCCCACAAGATCACCTGTTTGCTGTCCCATGTGATTTGTGAAAATATTGTTCACAGTGTTTCAGAGTATTGGGTACGCGGATCTCACTAGCTGACCCACCAAGACATGCCAGGGTTTCTTAAATAACAGAATAATAAATGATAATTCCATATTTCCTCTTTTTTTCTCTCCCAGAAGTGACTAATTCTGGAGGAGCTCCAGAATACAAGAATAATAGTGCCCGCTGTCCTACAACCCCGGTAGCAGCTATCAGATCCGCTACTGTTCATTTGATTGAGTCTGCTAGAGATTCAGAGCAACCTGCATGCACTTCCCAATACAGGTTCCGTGCATTGAACACAATTTCATCATTAGGTATGTGATAAGTGAGTTATAGACTTATTTGGGCCACGGTGTCAGTTTTTTGGAAATAAATCCTGAAGCATCTTTCAGCCTTTAATCGTACAGCAAGATGTTTGTACCAGTTTCGCAAGTTTACATATTCTGGCCAATTTTTCAGATGCAAGAATTGCCATATGACGTTTGCACTGGTGCATAATCTGAGGCGTGTGAAAGCTGCGTTAGAGTTATCAGCAAGTGTTTTGCCATGATACAGACAAGGGGGAATATTTACAAGCCCCTATCGCCACCACAGCGTCACTTTTCAGGACATTGTAGTGGCGATAGGGGCTTCGCCTTATTTACAAGGCAGCGTTAAGCCACTTAACGTGGCTTAACGCTGCCTTGTAAATAAGGCACCTTTTCACGCTATACTTAGCGTGAAAGGAGAGGGCAATGGGTGTTGCGGTGGGCGTTCTGCCGCAACACCCATTGATTTTGACGCTGCCCCCTATTTACAAGGGTGGCGTAAATATGGGGCAGCGCCAAAATTAAGACCAGGGAAAACCTGGTCTCAACCTGGCGAAATGAGGAGAAATACTTAATTTCTCCTTGTTTTTGCTGTTTCCATGTGTTGTGTGCGACGTGGGTCCCTTGCTCACTTTGCCACTGGATTCAAGATAGCCTGGCTGATGAGGGCTGTGAGCCCGAAACCGGTCCCAGGATGCTTGTTTCCGGTCCAGGGAAGACCTGGCTTGGCAGTTCGGGCTGGACTGTTCCCATGAGGCACAGGGTCAGACTGATTTGCATATGGCCATGTCTGAACTGGGGTGGTGGAGTGAGCTAAAGAATGATGATGGATTAAACCCAGATCAGTTGACTGGGGGTGAGTGCTTGTAATGTCAACACTCCGTCCATCATCCCCTTTGGTTTTGCTTTGTTCGCCCTAAGTTGGCAGGGTATGCCCAGACGTGGTTCCCTTGCTCACTTTGCCACTGGATTCAAGATAGCCTGGCTGATGAGGGCTGTGAGCCCGAAACCGGTCCCAGGATGCTTGTTTTCGGTCCAGGGAAGACCTGGCTTGGCAGTTTGGGCTGGTCTGTTCCCATGAGGCACAGGGTCAGACTGATTTGCATATGGCCATGTCTGAACTGGGGTGGTGGAGTGAGCTAAAGAATGATGATGGATTAAACCCAGATCAGTTGACTGGGGGTGAGTGCTTGTAATGTCAACACTCCGTCCATCATCCCCTTTGGTTTTTGCACACATAGAAACAGCAAAACGCCATTGATTGTTTATGTGCAGGAAGGTGTCCCTTCCTGCACATAAACAATCATTTTTAAAAATGCAATAAGCAGCACACAAAGAAGTTACAAAATGCCATTTAAAGATTGTTTATGTGCAGGAATGGAGACCTTCCTGCACATAAACAATCTTCCCCTCAACGCAGACACCCTTGCACTATGGTGCAAGGGTGTCTGCGTTGGCGCTAGGCTGCTAAATTTAGCACCAGCGCAGGGGGAAACGCAGGACTGCACCATATTGTTGTAAATGTGGTGCAGCCCTGTGTTTCTGAAGTGGTGGAGTGCGGCATTAAGCCATGAAGGCTAATGCCGCACTCCGTCACTTCTTAGTAAATATGCCCCTCGGTTTGCAAAAGTATTGTGGTGATGTAACAAGTAAGAAAAATGTATTCTGTTAGGAGAAGCTCCCTTCCCTAAAACACTCAACCCTAGAGGTCCAAGTCAGTCTGCACACTGCTCCATCAAACCTAGAACAGGAACTGTCCTTTCTCCTGTCAGGACTAGTTTGAGGTGTTCTCCTAATATGAGTTCAGCAGCTGCAAGCTATACAGTAGAGAAGAGTACATTTGTCTCCAAGAAAGCCTTCTAGTCTATGCTAGGGACATATAAATAGACTAATGGTTGTTTTCTATTACAAGACCTGCCATTATCCATCACACTCCTCCCTTCCCTTTTGGATTCAAATTCAAGATTTGCAAGGCCGAATCAATTTACTAGGATATTGTAAACCCTTGATGTTCATCGTGCCATGTATCGTGGCCCGTGCCCTGTTTGTCTCTCTCCAGTTCACACCCTCCGCTGAGAGTTAAGCAGTTCTACCACTACTCTCAGGGTAGGATCATCTTTTGAGGACTTAATGATGTCACCTTTACTCATTTGACCCTGTTCCGCTACATATCTGGCGTATTACGGGCTAGTGCCACACATAGCAGTGGTGTAGAAAGGGTGCCATGGGCCCTTATGCTGGAAAGGAATTGGGCTCCCCATTCCGTGGTTTGGTAGTAATTAAAAAAAAAAAACACTAATTGGGTTGCAATGGGCCCCTTGTATCCCTGCACCCCTGTGACACTGCACCTGCTGCACTATTGATAGGTATGCCCCTAATTATTAGAAGAAAACGAGACAAAAATCAGTCGGATTCTGTTCCCTTCCTAACTGCTGTACATTTTTTTATTTTAAATATTTTACATTGCTTTTAGAAGAATTGAAGGAAAACACGGTCAGCTTAAGTGTTGCTCTTTAAGCTCCCACTGACATATTACAGTTTGTTTATTCAACGGGGCGTTCTTAACTCACCACTCCCCCACCCCTGTAGCCGGAAATCTCTTGGATTTATTAATTCAAGACATGCTGTTACTTATAAATAAAGGGAATAATACTGTGTGCGACCCTTTTCTACCTTTTCTATTATATTTACCAACCAGTAGGGGCTCCTGCTTCTTCTCCTGTTTTCACTTATGTATGGTTCCCAATACATGGTAAGGGCACTAAATGTTTTGGAGCAATTTTGCAAGTAGTCCAGCAATGGCTTCCAAATTGCACCAAGTCGTTATATGTGATTCCTTAAGGCGCATGAGAATATCTCCAGCATCATCACCTTATTCTTCTTGACCCCTCTGTGCTAGGTGGTGCTGAGGTATTCTTCCATTTTGCCACGATTAACAACATATATAAAGCAAGAATTCAATTGTTTCTGGACATACCTTTCAGTGAATATGGTTGCAACCGCAATATTAGAGTTCCCGGGTCCTTCGGATAATCCAACACTTTTTTAATGCTTCCTAAAACCTCTTTCCAGTTAATCTGTATCTTAGGGCACAACAACCACTCATATATGCATTTTGCCTCCCTCCAACCTACACCTCTGCCAGCATTCAAGTCAGGATACATTACTTTTAGTTTCCTAGGGATCATATTCCAATTGTACTTAATTTTGTACTGGGGTCCCTGTTTAATATGCAATACAGATTCTTAGACATTCCGCAATAGAGCTTGCCACTCTTTCTGTATAACCATCCTGCCCGATGCCTTGCCCAGGTAGCCATGTATGACCATTCTGCCCAAACCCGGGTGCTTATCAAAACTTTGTAAACATTAGTACTTAAGGGCCTGATTTAGATTTCGGTGGATGGGTCACTCGTCACAATGGTGATGGATATTCCGTCCGCTGAAATATAAATCCCATCATGTCCTATGGGATTTATATTTCAGCGGATGGGATATCCGTCACCGTTGTGACGAAGTAACTCATCTGCCAAAATCTAAATCAGGCCCTAAGCCTTTGATTGATTTCTATGTGGTGAAAAGCTTTTGAAAATAGGTTGGAACTTTCAGTGCGGCTGCTCTCTTCACGAGTTGCTTAGCCCAAAACTGTAATTTTCCTTTTGGCTCTAGAAAGCCTGTCCCATAACCTGACTAAGTGTTGTATAGTTTCTAAAATGTACATAAAGGCTGATCTATCTTATCGATGGAGGCACAAAATGACCCATTAGGTCCTACCCATTAAGGCATGCTCTATGCGGGTCCAGTGTTTCTCGGTTTCTCTCAGCAACAATTCAAACACTATTTTAAGTTGAGCAGCTCTGTAATATACATTTATACTTTTGGGAGCTCCAAACCCTTTCCCTCCTAGGAAGTCTGCATGAGTTTCGTGTTCAACCGTTTATCTCCCATAGGAAGCTATCTCAGTCCTTCTATACCCTCGACAAGACTTGTTTGGGTATTGGTAGGGCTGGGAATAGATACAGCAATCTAGGCAGGCTGTTTGTTTTTAATGCTGCCATCCTTCCCATTCAGGATATATAGAGTGGGCACCATCTATTGAGAACTTTTCTAATGTTTTGTATTGAGGGTGTGTGGTAAAGCTTTGAATATAGCTTTTGTATCAATGTCGTTAAATAAATGCTTATATATTTAATATTTGTTTTGGCTCATCAAAAAGGAGATACCTCTTTCAATATTTTCTGTGTATCAGCTGTCAACTCTATCCCCAAATCTCTGATATTTCGAAGTGTACTTTAAAACCAGAGATTGTACCATAGTCCCTGAATAGGTTCAGTACTGCAGGTATGGATCTATTCAGGTGTTGTTAAGATATCATGTGCAAAGAGGTGTATCTTGAGTGTCGTTCTCCCAAAAGGTCTCCCTTCTACCTCCCTTGATAAACTACATTTTTGAACTATTGGTTCCCCCGATAATGCACACAAAAATGTAGATAGGAGGCATCACTGTCTCTTAGGACAAGGAGAAATCATGTGTCTTGTCCATTTCTGTTCACTACAATTATAGCTCTTGACTATACATAGCTTGTCCATCTGTAAACTTGCATAATCGGACTCACCCCTGTTCTATACAGGACAGACTTCAGGAAAGACCACTTGAATCAATCAAATGTTGTTTCAGTGCGTAGAGCAAACATTACCATAGGCATTTTCCTCTTATTAGACTTCTCTGTCAAATGAAGGAGTCTTCTAATGTTGTTAAACGTTTGTCCTTTTGTGATGAACCATGTTTGGTTCGGGTCTATCTAGTATGGTGTTAATGTTTCTAATCAGGTTAAGAAAATTTGAATGAATATTTTCAGATCAGTATTCAACTGTGAAATGGGTCTGTAGGATGAGCATTGTTCTGTGGGCTTACCTGTATCGTGAATTAATGTTATGTTTGCCTCTTTTATGGAGTCAGTTCTAGAGCACTTGTCATTGAAGGAGTGGTTAAACCTGGCTAGTTGTGGTACTAACTTAGAACATAATTCCTTGCGGCGAATATTTGTAAAACCATCAGGCCTGGGTGCCTTATTGACTGAGAGACCCTTTTTGCCTGTTCGATCTCTATTCTCTCTTGTTCCAGGCTATTCTATTCTATTGTACCCTGCCTTGGAATAGCCAAGTCAGTATAGAAAGAGTCAAACTTTTGTGAGTCTCTTATTTCCCCCTCATATAGTTTAGCATAGTAATCTTTAAATGCCTTCTACTCTCCCCTCTCCAAGTTCATAGTTTTTCCTTGCTGTCACAACATTTTGTATTTTAGTATTGCACCTCTTCAATGCGTAATCTCATTACCAGTAACCTGTTGACTTTATTGGTATTTTCATAGAAGCATTTTTTGCACCTCAATAGTGCTCTTTCATACCATTTTGATTCCATCAGGTCAATATGGCCTCTCAAAACTATTATTTCTCTCATTAATTTTAGAATACCCTTTTCTCTATATTTGTGTTCTAGCTGTACAAGGTCGGTCTCCAATTTCCTACTATTTAGACCCACCTATCCCACCCCTATTTGATCTTCTCTCTTTCTTGATTGCAGCATGTACCTCATGCCTCAGCCCCGGTTTCCCCTTAACACCCATCCTACCCTCCCAAGTCCAAACAACAAACATTGTCAACATATGGGCCAGCATAATTTGTGCAGGGTGGGGAATTGATATTCCTTGAGCATGCCAGTGATATCCCAATCATGGCCAGGGTTGACTGGCCTACAGGGCAATTTGGCAGTGCCCGAAGGGTTAGTCATACAGATCAGTGTGTGGGGTGGCTTTTTGGCTGTATGTGAGCCTGTTTTGTGGTCTTGTGGACCATTTGTTTTAAACTAATTTCCCTTATATTATCCATGGATGTCATTTAGGTGTTGCTAAGGTTTTGCAATTGGGACCCCTGGCTTGCCCCTTGTGAACCTAGCACTACTTTTGCGACCTCTAGGGTCAGAGAAGGCAAAAGCTGCCCCAAGCACAGAAGGTAAACAGTATTTTTATTAGCACTGTTTACTTTCTGTCGATCCCACTGGGAGATAACAGTTTAAGGTAACAATACATTTAGAAGTGGAATGCACACTCAAAGTAAAATTAAACAAATGCAAATTTTTAATTTTTTCCCCACAGTCCATTATTGTGAATATGTGACAAAATATCTTTTTGAACAGAAAGCAACATATGTGCTCCGCAAGGGCGATAATTCCTTTCAGGTAATAATTCAAAATTTATTAATAATGAAAAGGAGTAATTCAAGACAACAACTTAGTTCATATGCAGTGTATAGTCCCTATAACTTAGTACCAGTGGACCTAACAAATATAGTTTTTTAAAATAACCTTTGCGTGCATCTTCCTGTGATTTAGCAATATTGTTTTCTCTTTGAGGTAAGAACTCGTGTGGTGTTGACACACATGAATCCTGAGAATTGTAGAGAGAGGAAGCAAGTTTATTGGGTGTAAGACACCAAAACAGTACAACAGTGACTCTCTGATGACTGCTCCAGGCTCGCATCTATAACCGAATTGAGTCTGGAAAATCCGTTGTAAGAGGCATTGGAATGCCAAGTGAGTATCCAATAAAGAAACAGTGTCAATGATCAAGACAAACTATATCATATAACACACCTTCCCCCCTTACAGAACAGGAAAGTGAAAACAAAAAAACACACATAACAGTGACCAGAATGTAAATTACAACTAACATAGTAGATTAAACAAAATCAGAGAATCTATGATAACACATATTTATTGACACTTCTATTACGAAACAACATGGGTTCATTACATCTCTGACTACAACTGTCCTCTTCAAATTTCAGTATTTTACTCTATAATTTCATGGGTGGTACCAGCAGGTCCTCCCTTAAAACGAATCCACTTTCAATGGTTAATTTGTCTTTGACTTTGTGAAAAGGTTTCATTTCAGTGAACACATCATTAATCTTAGGCCAACCTTGACCAATAATCTTGAGCATCCTTTGAAAAATTGTCCATGGCACCCATAATTTCCCATTCTTCCTGAGAAACAATTCCATACATGGTGAAAACCTCATCAACCAAAACCACAACACACTCCAGATCATCAGGTGGACCGCCAATTTGATCACCAACAATGGAACAAGAGAGAAAATCTGCTCTACAGCTTTTACCACCTGGTATGTGCTTCATCTTAACAATCAAATTCTTGTTTCTTAGACAATAACCTAATCAATCTGGGACTAGAATTGTTATAATTCCCATCACTTAACAGATAGACTATTGGCTTATGGTCTGTTAACAACACAAATTCCCTTCCCCATAAATACACGGTGAAGTGATTGGTTGCCCACGCACACACTCTAGAGCCTCTCTCTCAATGGTGCTATAATTCTCTCCTGCTCTTAAAAGACTCCTCGAAGCAAATGCCACTGTGTTCTCTTTGCCATCAACCATTTGACTTAAAATGGCGCCTAGACCCACATCACTCGCATCAACTGTAACTATGGACTAGGCATCAGCAGTAAAAGCCTGCACTTAAGATGCTGGCTTTCAATGATTCAAAGAATCATTCCTCCTCCTCCCCCAACAATATTTGGCACCAGCCGTCAAAATCTTTCCCAACGGTTCTGATTGAAATGCTAAACTTTCTACAAACTGTCAGTAATACTCACATAGGCCAAGAGATGATTTTACTTGGTCTTTGTCCTTGCATGCAGGTGCGTCCGTAATAGATTCTAACAAATCTGTTTTAGGATGAATACCTTCAGAAGAAATATGATGACCTAAATACTGCACCTCCCTCAAAAGAAATTAACACATCTTTTCTTACAGTTATGCCGACATCCCCAAACAGACCCATGAATTTGTCCAGAGAATGCAAATGTTCAGCTTCTGGATTAGAATACAGAAGAATATCATCTTCTGTGAGGTAGGTTACTTCCTTTTACTGATCGTGCCTGCACTGAGTTTAGTGTTGGATTTCAGCTTGTTACTCTGCAGCTATTCTCCGGGCTTAGTCCCATTTTACTTTTCACTCCTTGCTCCCCTTTTATTCTTTTTGACTTTGTGTGCCCGCGTTATCATTTTACAGCAGTTTTTAACTATTACTGTTTTTATTGTTTACCCATAAAATTCGCATTATTGAATTGTATTGTCCATTACTTACTGTATGAATTTGAATTGCTGGGTTTCCTCACGGAAGGCGCTTTGACTGCTCTGCCTCTTCCGGCTCAGGATGACCAGAGACGCCATTTTGTTAGTGTGTGCTCTAGTCGTCCGAAGGGGAGGGCACATAAGAATGCACGCTGCGTGGACGCGCGCAGCGGGCGCGCCTAAGGCAAGCCCGTCTGGGCCCGTCAGTGTCCCGGAAGCGGCCAGCGCCAGCCACGCTGCCCGGGTAAGCCCCCTCAGTAAGCCTGTTCATCGACCTAATAGCCGGGAAGAGTTGCTTTTGCTTTGCCCTCAGACATGTAATGATTTAGATAGATGGGAGGTTTTAGATAACTCGTCCTCCGTCTGCAACCACTGTAAGTTTCGTTTGTCCCCAGGGGCTATTGACCTGCCCCCTCCCAGTTTGCGCCCTTGCAGCAGTCAGAAGGCTCACACTATTAGAGCGGCTGTGATTAATGCTCACTCGGCTACTAAACACACACAAGATATCTTTGACCTACTTTCTGATGAGCATCTAGATATGCTTTTTATAACCGAAACATGGCTTAATGAGCACTCTAATCCCAGGGGGATATAAAATCTTGCGAGTAGACCGTAAATCTGGAAGGGGAGAAGGTGTGGCGGTTGTGTTTAAAGAAAAGTGGAATTTCCAGAGAGGTGTTGGAGATTGGGGAGGGTGAAGTTCTGGATTTTTGTGTTACCATCTCCCCTCATTTCTCGCTGGGAGGTATCCTGGCTTATAGACCCCCTGGTCCAGCAGGCCCATTTCTCAAAGCCCTGGATGAGCTAATTATCCCACGAGCTCTACGCTTTTCTCACTCTATACTCCTCGGGGATTTTAATATCCATTTGGATTGTGGGGAAGCAAGTTCCACCCACGATTTTCTTGACTCCTTGAGTCTTGCCCAGCTCCAACAATGGATTAGCTCTCCTACACACCAGGGTGGTCACCTTCTTGATCCTATCTGTTCTAACTTCCCCATCTCAGTTAAGGATCCTCCTCCGGTGTCTTGGTCTGACCATTTTTTGATCTATTTTTCTTGGCAATCCCACAGTAAACACACATTTGATCCTCTTTTTGGAGGCCACAAGAGAAAAACCCCGGCAAAATAGACCCCTCAGCCTTCAGTCTTGTCCTAGCTGAGTCATATCCAGCTCTTTCCAATGACCTGACTGCAACCCTTGACAGTTTTACCAACTGGATCTCCAAGGCGGTAGAGAAACTGTCCCTCGACACTTGTCGTAGGCGTACAAGGGAGTCCCCTTCCAAACCTTGGTTCTCACCTGCTCTTAAAACCCAGAAACAACTGTGCCAAAAACTCGAACGCAAGTGGAGACTGGAGTACTGCCCGATTGCTAAGGCGGCCCTTAGAAAGGCTCAAAAAGCCTATTATGCATTGATCACTCAAGCTAAAAGCCTTCACTACGCAGAGCGCATTTCCCTTTCCAGGAACAATGCTAGAGAAATCTTTAACATCGTTCAAAGTTTCCTCTCCCCTAGAGCGGAGGCTATTATTCATCCCGCCTAGTCTGCCTGGTGCGAAGAACTCTCTAGTTTTTTCATTGACAAAATTAGAGCTCTCCAAGCTAATTTTGATGCCGGGAATAGGCTTTCAACTTTGAATTCGCCTCTTAACCGGCAGTCCCTGGCTTCTTCATCTTCTTTGGTCGCCTTTACAGCCATTGCTCAGCAGGACTCTTTGGCGGTCCTCAAGTCTCTTAAATCTGGCTCACCAGCTGATCCCTGCCCAGCTAGATTGCTGTCTCTGGCCGCAGAGACTATCAATCCAGTGGTTAATCAGCTGATTAATCTCTCTCTTACCACACCTACAGAACCTGTCACTTGGAAACAGGCCAGAATTGTCCCGTTGCTGAAAAAACCTACTCTTGACCCTACCATCTCCTCCAGTTATCCCCCTATCTCCCTCCTTCCTGTCGTGGCAAACGTTTGTGAAAAATTGGTTAACGGGCAATTGTCAGAGTATGTTGAACGACATGACCTGCTTCACCCGGCATAATCTGGCTTTAGAGCCACTTACAGTACTGAGACGGCTCTGGTGGACATTTCTGAATCCATCCGGGAAACGTTGGAGTCAAGTGGTCGGGCAGCCCTGATCTTGTTAGATCTATCAGCGGCGTGCGACACTGTGCCACACTCGCTGCTCCTGGACCGTCTCTTAGATATTGGTGTTTCAGGGTGCACTTGGAAATGGCTAAAATAATTTCTTGAGGGTAGAATGCAACAGACTAGGATTCCCCCTCTTTCTTCCTTTTCCCAAACTTTGACCACGGGAGTGCCTCAAGGGTCTACGATGAGCCCTCTTCTCTTTAACATCTATGTCACTCCCCAGATACAGTTGGCTGAGGAGCTTGGCGCTAAAATCATCGCTTATGCTGATGATACCCAGCTCCTCTTCACATGGAAGAAAAATTATTCTGACACCACTCTTGCTAAATCCTGTCTGCCAGCGGTTTTTCGATGGCTGTTCACTGCTCAGTTGAAAAGTAACAAGGAAAAAACTGAGATCCTCCTTTTAGGGGATTTCCCTCCTCAGTTTCGGAAATCATTCTGGCCAGACGATTCTCCTTTGTCGACCTTGGAAGGTCTTCCCATGAAAAACCTGGTAATTTGGTTTGACGAGAAGTTGAACTTCTTTACTCAGATCAAGAAGCTCACTGGCCAATGCTTTGGCATTTTGAAATCCTTAAAAAAGTTTCTTCCTGTTCTTCCTAGGTCAGCTAGGGAAACTGTTATCCATGCACTGGTATCCTCGTGCCTGGATTACGCAAATGCCTTATATGTAGGTTTGCCTGGCTACCGTCTGAACAAACTGCAGGTCGTTCAGAATGCTGTGGCAAGAACTCTCCTTAATTTCCCTATAAAGACCAGCGTGAGACAACACTTGCGTGATCTTCACTGGTTGCCTACACTGGAGAGGATTAAGTTTAAATCCCTGGTCCTGGCACATTCAGCTCTCTATGGACATGGCCCTGCTTACCTGAGAAAGCGCTTCAGGTTCTATATTCCTACCAGGCAGCTGCGCTCCGCGACGCTGCTTCTCGCCTATGTCTCTAGATTTCGCCTTAAGAGAATGGGAGGGAGCTCTTTTGCTTTCAGGGCATCTTCGGCCTTGAACCTTCTCCCTCTGGATCTTCGCAGCATTCAGGATTCCAAGCTTTTTAGGAAAAGGCTCAAGGCATTTCTATTTATCTAGTCGTCTCCTCTTTCCTACCTCCAGGCTCGCACTGGGACACTCTTCGAATAGCCGCGCACGTTACAAATCCCAAATACATATACAAATCTTGGTAAGCCAAAATATTGGGTTGATTACCCAGAATCTTATACATCAGTTTTTGAAAAACTGATGCAGAAGGTGCTAATCCAAATGGCATATAAAAGAAGTGAAATGTTCCAAAAGAGGTGTTAAACATGGTCAAGGAATGAGATCCTTCTCCTGATGGTAAGCATCCCTCAAGTCAAGGGTAGTAAAGAACTGCCAATTTTGTCTAACATGTCATGGAGTTTAGGGAGGGGAACACAATTCACCAAAATGTGTCTATTGAGGGATCTAAGATCGATACAGAGTCTTAACTCCCCTGATTTCTTTTTAGCCACCTCTATGGGCAAACTCTTTAATAAGGAGTCAATAGGATTGATGATCATATCTCTGCTAATCTGTCTAAATGGTCTTTCAATTGACTCCTGGCTCTCAGCGGCACATTGGATACCTTGTGCATAATGGAGATAGCATCAGAGTTAAGTACAATGTTATGCTTGTAACCTTTGATCCTGATCATGACATCCATCAAGTGATGCACTAGAATGTCAAACGAGCAAAAACTAAAGAAACAGTTTCAATGATCAAGACAAACTAGAGCATAGAACAACTAGGCTTCAGTGACATCAATTATTATGATCTAATCAGGATCCAGGTCTTGTGGCATATTTTACTGGGATTTAGGTTCAAAGGTCATATGATGCCCCTTTCCATGATGGCACAGAAGTCAATGTGTGCAGTCATTTCCACTACCCCTGGTGTTTTGGTGAAACAACATTCATGATGTTACCAAACCATTGCCTGCTGCAAACAAAGATGCATGTGGTCTCCCATAAATTACAAACACCTAGATATGTCTTTACAAGTTCAACACTGCCCTGATTTACAAATGTGGGCCACTTGTTATGCTAATGGGGGCCACTTTTATATTATTTTAGTGCCGGGGCCCACCTCTTGTCCCAGTCTGACCCTGCTCATGACTGAACTCCTCCACCTAAATCCTGCATTGTATGGCGCCTTTACTGGTCTCAATTACGCTAAATTGACTCCAAGTGTTACAACGAAGTATATTATTTACATAATTTTACAATCTCATTCTCACACGCACAACTTAGTCACATTCAGTCTCACAATCTCCTATGGGTGAGTGCCTGCCTCCTCTTTTGCTGCTGCACCCACTGCCCCATCTAATTCACAGTCTCCATTCTCCTGAATGTCTATAGAGAGTTTGCTCATTGTAGAGGTCACTTCAGATTTCACTGTATGAAACTGATCTGAGGAGGTTTTGCTCTGACAAACTGCTCATTTTATTGGCCATTGTGAATATACGACGTTACATCGCAGTGTTTACACCGCGATACCTTTACAACGCAGGCATTACAACGCAAGTCGTTACAACGACTTGCGTTGGAGGACGCTGGACTTAGGAATAGTATGATTTACTATTCCAACTCCAGCCTACGTTACAGTAGGGAAGGTGTTGGAATAGTAAATCATACTATTCCTTAGCTTAGAGCGCCATCCAGCGAGTCATTGTAATGACTTGCGTTGTAATACCCGCGTTGTAAAGGTATTGCGGTGTAAACACCACAATGTAACCGATGTTTCCCGGCCATCGTAGTGCTCTGTTTCACTATTCTATTCTCTCCTGAGCTCTACTTGGAGTTTTTCTTTATTCTGCTCCAGTCCCAGCAAGACCAACAGTTACGTTGGGTCTTTTTACCGTCCATTTTCTTCATGGTTGGGTGCTGATCAGGTTACAGCATGACATCTCCATCCACTTTCAGAAGAGTTCCTTTACTTAGGGCCATGCATGATGGCTAACTTGTCTGCAACAAAGAGATTGCATTCACTTTTATTCTAATCCCCCGACCTCATGCACTTGCTTCACAGCCCACTTTCTCTTCCACCATCACTTGCGAAAGGACCCTTAAGAGTGCTTTTTTGTGATTGCCCTTTTTGCATTGCTGCAACTTTTTATGCAAGGTGCTCTCTCCCTACTCTTTGCAAAATAAAAGGCTTGTGGCCCCCAAGTATCTCGTTTCCTGGGGCCTAATTATGCTTAGCGTTCTCATTTATAATTTGGATATTGGAGAGGTAGTGTGGTCATTTCAACATCTGCATCTCCACCAAGTCTCTGACAGGGTCTCCATCTTTGTTGTTGTACCACTCATGTAGCTGGTTTCAAGTCACTCACTCTCAGCTCGTGCCTCCCGAATTCACATCTGGTGTATTGTGACATTTCCGAGCTGCCACCTCGGTCCCCCGTAGTGGAACAGAGTAATGCTCTCCTTGAGGCACTCAGCTTGTCTTTTAAATTAAGGCGTCTGACGTCATATACCTCTGAAGGGTTTCTAGCCCCAAGATGGCTGGCCTTCTCTCATGCGGTGGCAGCATCTCTTTCCCTGTCCATGCATTTGCCGATAGGTGCTCTGCTCACGTTTCTTTCTCTGGTGCATCTGCAGACACAAACCTAATTTTGGCAGTGGGTTTGAGAGTGTCATTGAGACGTGAAAGCAGCTATAGAGGGGTTTAAGCATTGTTCACCACCCAAGCATCCTCATCACTCCAGTGTTGGCTAGACCTCTCCTAAAAAACAATTTTCAATCAGTCATTTTGGAATGTCAAATTCCATGTGATGATGCATTGTTGCTTTGGGATTGTCAAACGTGGATTCAGGACCGTAGATACTGTGAATGGCTTACCAATGACAAACAGATCGACATGTCAAAGCCCCAGTCTACAGAAATCCTTTATTTTATCCATGGGAATATTTCATTTATATGCTATTCAAGCTTTAAGTGATGTGCC
Organism: Calotriton arnoldi; assembly: GCA_963921515.1. Taxonomy (NCBI): domain Eukaryota; kingdom Metazoa; phylum Chordata; class Amphibia; order Caudata; family Salamandridae; genus Calotriton; species Calotriton arnoldi. The sequence continues at coordinate 57,120 of CAWUFW010007252.1, read as the reverse complement.
TTGGCATCTCTGGGATGAGACTGCACAGGGACAGAATAGCGCCTATGTGGCATCTGGAGCTCACTGTGCTTCTGATGCCATAGTAACCTGTGAATACATTCTCAATTGGTGGTATCCTAGGTACTTGGAATGTTATGGTTCAAATGAACTGAAGGTCTGTTTGCATCCACTGGCTGGGACCTGGATGGGTTCTTCTTACAAGGAAATAAACCTGAAGATTAACTTCCTACCTGCTTTGCTTGATCCTTTCTACTACTACCAAGGATCTTACAGCCTATATACAGAGGGCTAATTTGATTGTGTTTATCTTGCACTAGAGGAAACAGCCTGATGGAAATTATTCTGATAGTATAGAAGACATAGGTAGGACCCAAGGTGACATCGGTGGCAAGGAACACTTGGGAGCAAATACACAGAACTATAATAGAATATGCAGGCAGGTCGTGTTTTGCTAGAATTTAAAGTAGGATGATTTAATGGCAGCAGTAATCTTGGAAAGGAGTTGAGATGCAAGATTTCCAAAGAGTGGAACATTATCTTTCAGAAGAATAGAGAAGATAATTCCAGAACACTAACAACCGAGTCATCTGTAGTCAAGTGGGTGTAGAAAGCCATTTTGGAGTACTTTCTTTGCCTACTAAAACTAGGGCAGTAAAATGGAGAGCAGCAGTACCCTGGAGCCCATCAACACAATGGGCTTTGGTAGCATGACTCAAGATCTTGGTCTGAACATATGTGAGGTATATAGACTAACAATGATACAGAAAGGTGATTGAAAGTGTAAGTAGTGCGAAAAAGACTAATATCTCGGGCTACCCTATGAGAGGCGGAGATTCGGGGAGAGACACGGCACTCAGGGCAAGATTGGCACATTCTGGGAGGGCTAACTCAGGGCAAGATTGGCACATTCTGGGAGGGCTAAAAGTTTCATGTTGAGGTTGCAGCCAGAATGAGATCTAGTAGCACTGGTTAATTAGTTTTCTCTCATCTCCTCGACCTAGGTTTATGCATCTATTAAAGAGAATTTTGAACGAAAATGGTTTTAACAAAATATTACTTCTAAGTTGGTACTTAACAGGAGTTTTGTTGTTAAGAGTAAATTGACCCAATAAACTGAAATTATAACTTCTCACTTGGACCACTAAAAAGATGTACACAAAAAAGTCGCATTAGGAGGGGAAGAAAGGCCCCAGCATTGCCTTTAGCTGTATAACCTGCCTTTTCCATGATGCACAAATCATCCTATGTCATTTGGCCCTGGATTCTGGAATGCTGCATTGCTCGATAGGCCCAGACCTTTGGCTCTTTAAGGCTCTTTCTGTAGAATGCCTGCATCTCTGCTCCTGTAGGACCCTGTTTATAATGCCTGCAAGGCCCTGTTTTGCTAAAACGGGTTCATTGTTCAGGACGACAATGATCCCAATTGAGAAGTGGGCTCTCTTACCAATTGTCCTATCCTTCTCCTATTTTTAGCCTTCAAGGTTAGTGGTTCAAGCACAGCCTGTGATGTGTACACTGCAATGCTGGCATGTGGTGGAGAGGGAGCTGATAACTGCACTGACGTGCTAGTTGATGTGGATCTGATCGTGTACAGAGACACTTCACATTAAAGTATGGCATGATGTGCAAAACTACAGAAAAAATGTTTTTCAAATTCGGATATTCGCAAAACGATGTCAAATTCTGTTAAGAAAGGTAATTTCTGAAAATCAGCCTCATTTAAAGGAAGACTGTCAACAAACCCAAGCTGCTGTTTATTATTTTACAACAGAGTTGTGAAGTATTTCCAAGTAGGATTTGCAGTGACTAGTGGAGAGCTGAGAGATTTAAAAACATCTTGAGATCATACATTTTCATTGCCAGCAAGGGTTTCACAGAGCCTCTAAAATTAGGCGAAGGGGAAATACATGAACATAAAGGGCCCTAAAGTGTTGTGGTTTGTGCAAGATTTGTTACCTCTATGAGTTGGAATTCATATCTGTTTTTCTTTGGCCGGCCATGAGACATGAGTCAACAGAGCACAGCCCTGCTGGCTGAATTCCTACTGTATATTGATGCAGCAAGATATGGCCTTCTCTGGCAGGGATGGAGACAGTGAAGGAGACCCCTGTGGCTAGGATTAATACAAATAGGACTCCCACTTGAGCCTCGGGTGCATCCTGAACTTTTGTATGAGGAGAACCACCCTGGCTCTCATTCCACACTGTCTACAGCGGTTGCGGTCCAAGGATCGAGTGCATCAGAGGAAAAAAGAAAAACACGAGCAGTTCATATTTTTTCCATAATGTCGGGTACCCTGCTGGTGCCTTGTAATGAAGAGTGTAGATAAAAGCGTGACCCTTGACAACTTAAAGTTTGTGGTGACTTCTCACGACCAATTGCTGAAATTGTGAGATGCAATAAAAGAACCTCAAATGAAGTTAATATATTTCAAAGCTAATTTGTGACATAGGGTTGGAGGTCGTTTTCCTAGCAGCAGAAGTGGGAACCCATGCCCCTACCATAGCAGTGTGCCGTTCCAGCTGAAAATTACCAAAGGGGCTGTGAAGCAGTGAACAGTTCCACCATCCGGGTCAATAGAAGGATGACCCAACTCACTGGTGCTCATACAAAGGATCCAGTATACAGTAGGAGAGGATGTCATACTAGAACAATGAGTTTAAATATCGTCCCACAAAAATATAGACCCCAGAATATGGACTAGCACTATATTGTGATGGTAAGTAAACACTATTCTTAACTCTACATCTTTATACCCTGAGTGTGTGTAAATATATATACATACACACACACACACACACATATATATATATATATATACACATATATATACAACAAAACCTCTGCTCCACATGGAAAAGAGCACGCACACGAGGGCAACTGGGTATAAGGCTTTTTATTGCATAGAGCCTCCTCCGACCCGGCAGACAAGAGAGACACGTTTCGGCTGACACAGCAGCCTTTCTCTATGAGTTTAAATATCGTCCCACAAAGATATAGACCCCAGAATATGGACTAGCACTATATTGTGATGGTAAGTAAACACTATTCTTAACTCTACATCTTTATACCCTGAGTGTGTGTAAATATATATACACACACACACACACACACGCACACACACACACACACACACATATATATATATATATATATATACAAGTGAAATGTTCATGATATTCAAACAGTCAAAGTGATGAAATAGATCAAATTTGGGTAAACACAGTAAGATCGTGTATAGCCACCAACTGACGATATAGTCTTTCTTCAGTGGTGGTAGTCGCTTTGACCCATGTGACCGGGAGTTTCACCAATAGCTTTTAAAAATGTTGACAGTGAAACAGACGCTTGATGTGTGACCAAGGCAAAGGAATACCGAAACGCGTTACAGCGAAAATAATAAAAATCTAAGCGCGAAAACTGAAGGATTGGTGTGGTGTCTTTTCCAGTGTGGATCTCTGATTCTAATGAGGGATTGGAACTGGCAGTATGTATATATATATATATATATATATATATATATATATATATATATATATATATATATTACGGTCGCCAGTAGGCAGTTATAGTTAGGACCTACTTACCATGGGAAAACTTTTTTGTTTTGCTAATAACTTTGGCACTGTTTGACGAGTCTTCACGAAATTTAAAAAACCCATTTGCCACTCACTTCAGATACTGTTTGGAAATTTTCATGGGGGGATTCATCAAGCTGGAGCTGAGAAAAAGGGGTGGTCCCAAAATGCGTTTTACCCCATGCAATTTCTCATAGGGATTTTGAGCATGACTACAGCTCAAACCGCTGAACGGAATTGCACTAAATTTGGCGGTAGCTAGATCTTGGTCCAGAAAGAGTGCTTTTTGTAATTTGGTGTAAATCTGTTCAGTAGTTTTGGAGTTATTTATTTTTTTAACATGGCTTTATTAGCGGTTTCTATACATAAGACATAAAATAACACTATAACAAAATTTTGCAGCAAAGATAAACATGAGGCGCTGGCCAGAATCATAAGATACATGAGATGTCACGTGAAACCCCCGCCCTGAAGAAGGGAGGCATCCCACCATAAAAACATCACACTGTACAGTAGCCTAGAACATGAAGCGTCCAGCACAGGCCCCTGGCATGCCGCAAAGCAGGCTCCTTGGCACATTTCCCGCAACTGTGAGCTCCACACTACATATACTCTCAAACCTCTCTAAGGCGAAGCTGGTGAGACTGTCCGGTAAGGCCCACGAGAACCAGCAATCGCTTCAGTCACCTCACTCAAACATTCCACCATCTCTCCCCAGAGGTCCAAATCCCTCTCTGCATTCTCATCCGTACATCCTCGCTGCAGCCTACCTTCCTCAGCAACCGACCTTGCACTCAAATCTAACAACCATCAGCGCCACGGCAGGGGGGCCGGCAGCAATCCAATGCATTGCTATGTGTCTCCGGGCCAACACCAGCCCCAACAATTCGAATCAATGTCCCATTTTTCTCCACAAGCAGAATTTTGGAGCAGAGTTTTGGAGTTATTAAAGAAAAAAGATTTATGTATATCTAGGAACGCAGAGCCTCCACAGATCCGACAGATCTCATGATGAGATTTGATTGACTGCCACCACGTCAAGCAGGAAGTGGTGGCAGGCATCTTGGGACCAAGCCATGTCCCAAGGAAAAACAACAACAAAAAACATAAGAGGGACCCCCTAGGCCTGATGGTGGGTTTCCACAGGGACCCTGCTGGGGGCCAGAAACATTTTTTTTTTAAAATTCCCAGTGAATCCGTGGAGGATCTGGGGTAAAATGTTTAAAATAAGCAAGTGCGGTTACCTGCACTTGCTTTTTTCGGCCCGCCGGGAGGGCCAAGTCCCAGGGGTAATTTAAGAAATGGTTTTTGAAGAGTGGGGTGCACGTGGCTCCCCTCTCTTGGGCCGATTTTGGCCCCGGAGACCCCATCCCCAGGCCTCAGCCTTATTTCTTAGTGGGAGTGAGGCAAGGCCCCCCCTCCTCGTGCCTGGCTGTGAAAATAAAGGAGAGGGGGCCACAAGGCCCCCCGGGCTAATTTTGGCCCCGGGGTCCCCAACCCCGGGCCCGACCATGCAGACAAATGGGAGCGCGGCCCTCCGCCTGGAGCCAATAATGGCCCTGGTGACCCCATCCTCCAGGGCGGACTCCAGCTATGTTCTGAGGTGCCCACCCATGGGACACAGTGGTTTACCTGCCTGCACTGGTGCGGGCAGGGAAACCTGTGTTTGCTCTGACTTGGCGGGAGCAATTTCAAAGCTCCCCCCAAGCGAGAGCAAAGACTAAGGGGCCGATCCCGATTCGGGCCGAAAATCTCTCCGACCGAGCCGGACCCGGAGAGAATTCCAACCGAATCGGACCCTAGCAGTCCGACCGGACGAGTACGATGCATTCGCATGCTATCGGACTCGATTCGGTCGGACTCCCATTGAAGTCAATGGGAGCCGGCCGTACGACGCGTACGCGGGCTCCCATTGACTCAATGGGTGCGAGGCAAACAAGGGCGCCCCCTACAGTGGGTACGCGTCCATGCGCATCGCTGCGTACATGCACAGGTAGGGGGGATCCATGGGTCCACCCTGTGTGCGACTCGCGCGCCTACGCGTTCAGGGGGGTCCGACGCGGACCCCCAAAGTCCGGCTCCGACAGCTCTTTCGAGCCGGACGGCGCGAGTCGGTCGGACTGCTTGCGGCGCGCATCGTACTTACCCGGCCGGGAAACGTCTCCATAGCGCGGTGCGAGTCGTGTCCGTGCGAGTCGGTCGGAGCGTGTTGAAGCCGCGTACGAGTCGGTCGGCGATTTCGCGTGCGCTCGCATCGTACTCGCTCGGCCGGACCCGCGTACGATTCGGTCGGGAAACAGGGCTCCGAATCGGATCCGGTAAATCCGAATCCGATTCGGAGCACTACCGGCCGAGATCGGAATCGGCCCCTAAGTCTGCTCCCAGCGGGTGGGAGCATGAAAAATGCTCCTGCCCCCTGGTAGCGAACTTTTCATCTGTTCCGCTGCCCACACTGAAGCAGGCAGGGAAACTGATGAAAATATTGCTCCTGCCCACAGAGAGCAGCATTTTTAGCTGCTCCCTGTGGACAGGAGCAATGCTGGCTCCCACTGGACGAGGGGAGACAGCTGGAGCAGTGGGTTATTGGGGCAGCCCCCAACAATGATGCATTGGGTGCCCTGGGTGAGCTCCAGGGCACCCACCCATTATTGGTCAGGCCCCATGGGCTGAAATCAGCTCAGGGAGGGGGGCTGCGCACCTCCCTTCTCTAACTAGCCCCCAGGGAATTGGGTGCCTGGGCCCAAAATCACCCCCCCTCATTTTTAAATTGGCCAGGCCCTGGGGGATATGGTCCCCCAGGCCGATTTTGGCCCAGGGAGGGGGGCTGCATTCCCCCTCCCTATATGAAAAGCTGGAGGGCTCCAGGAGATGGGGTCCCTTTGGCCAAATTGGCCCGGGAGGGGGGTGGCTGCATGCCCCTCTCCCCCTTTATAATATGGCCGGGCCCTGGGAGATGGGATCCCCAGGGCCAGAAATTGGCCGGGAGGGGGACTACGTGGCCCCCTCCCTATTTACAATTTGGCTGGGCCCCAGAGATGGGGTCCCCCGGGCTGAAATTGTCACGGGGAGAGGGACTGCATGCCCCCTCCCCCATAAATCCAACAGTGGGCTCCGGGGGATGGGGTCCTTGGGGCCAAAAACGGCCTCTGGGGAGAGGAGACAGATAAATACCTTTACAGTATTTGTGGTAGTAGCTAGTTTGGAGAGGATATTTTTGTAGGACCATCTTTTTGTGTTTGAAAGTCTGACATACACCAATGGGAGAGAAGTCAAAACAAGGCTTCTTAGTTCGCCATTCCCCTCTGAAGAGCCTACAGGGTAGGGGTGGGAGAACCAGAGTGGGGCAGGAAAGCTACTCCTCATTCTCAGTCTAACACGACAAGACTTGGCAGGCTCTTTATTAGTCCACTTGTTTAGGGAGCATTGTGGATGAATGTTATAAATATGCATGTCTGTGTTGAAAGGGGATAATTAATTTCATGCTAGGAAATAACATCTCTCTCTGAAAAAACTCTGGACAAAATGTTCAGCTGTTTAGTTCCTGTTCAGGTCAAAGTGAAGAACACAGTTTAACAGAGGATCTTGGGCAGTGTGTAATTGGTGCCAGTATTTGCAGGTGATAGCCACTAGCACTCATTCCTGGTGCCCAGGACTTACTTTTAATCATCAAACTTTGACCCAGAGCATGAGAAGGAAGAGAAAGATTGTAAAACAGTTACAAAGGGAGAAAGCAACGATAAGAATGACCCTGCAAGAGTGGGATATAGATAAAGTGTAGTGTGGTGAAAGGGAGAGGCATGGGTGGAATCTAAACTAGTCATTTTTGGTATTTGGCAATTCAGCATTCAGAAGCGTTGGAGGTGGGCTCCTAAAAAATTATATGGGTCCGACACTTAATTTTTTCACAAATTAAGTACTAGTCTTGGATGACTTTGAAGATGGTACTGAAAGTCCCACAAGAGTCTGTTTGGTTTTTGGATGGTCAGTTATCTCTTTGTTGTCTGAAGAACACAGTTTCCCGTTGAGCATGACTGGAGGGTCACTGTGACATCCCATAAGCTAGGGTGCTTATTGTTGAGAGCTACGTTGAGTGTGCTGGCGAGCTGCCAGTAGATTCCGAGATACTTATCGGAGACCCCAGCTCTAACTGCTATGATATATTATACACACCAGTGTCCATTGAGCAAAAAGATTACATCCTATAATTCATACATGGCCTCCTCATGTGCAGGCTCAGTGCTTCTGAGATAGAGGAGCAAAAGACTTATTTCTCCATTGAGGTCTCTCAGGCCCTTAAATCAATGCAATCAGGGAAGACCCCAGACCAAACGGCCTCCCAGCAACTAGTAGGGCTTACTGCCCCACCTTGGAATATGTTGCAAGATGTTTTCATGGCTGGAACTATTCTAGAGGACAAACAAGCAGGAACAGTCACTATGATACCAACACCCAGGAGACCACCAGATTAGTGCGCCTCTTACAGGCCAATCACCCTGATTAATACAGAGATAGAGCTTTTTCCAAAGGCCATGGAAACAGTCTAGTAAAGGTCAGTAGGTCACTCATGTGAGAAGTTGGCCTGGTATATGCTGTCCACTAATTAAAGTGGGCACCTTGCACCAGTCCAAACGACCCTTATTGATGATTAGGTCAAAGATAACCTTTATGAAAGCTATCTTAGTGGTAGCTATGGAGAGCAGCCTTCAGGCTTAATCTTGAAGGAATGTAAAGCAGCTTGTTTTACCAGAACAGAACCTCCTGAGTGACCAAATGAAAGGAGAACCACACAAGTGTTATATAAAAATATGTATTTATTACTAAACACTCTCTACTAATCTCTATGTGAGATTAGGACATAAAGCACACAATACTTAATCAATAGAACAACAGTAAATAGCACAATACACAGCGGGCTCCAGGGGGAGACCGAACCATATACTAAAAAAATGGTATAACAACAATGACTTCAATAGACACAGTGCCTAGAGCACGTAGAATCGCTGGGACCCCAAGGAACCACCCAAAGGAGTGACACAGGGAGCCCACGGAGGACAGGTGCAGTGTGGGAACACAGACGCGAGCTCCGTACAACTCTATGGGAAAGTCGCGGTTGGAAAATTACAGTTTAAGGACACTTCGGAGAGGACCTCAAGCAAACCCTTTGGAACATAGAAGGTTCTAAGGCCGGCACCCTTGTGAGTACCAAGGTACCCGTGTTACCTATCCCAGAGGAGCCGGGTGCATAGGGGTCAAGTGGTGTCGGAAACCCTCGTCGTTTTCAATGGCGTGATGCGAAGAAGTGCTGCTGCCGGGAAGATGAAAAGTGTCCGGTGGAATCCAAGCCTGGATCCGAGGTGAGAATAACCTGAAAGCAGAGAGGACAGAGTCTGGGTCACTTCAGGGTGTCCAGGGGCTCGATAGACGAATGCCCACCGATGTCGGGTGCTTCAGGTGTGAAGATAGGATGCTTGACTCTGCAGCCACGGGGACCAGGAGACGTCGACAATGACCAAAGTCCGGAGGTGAGCTGTCCCACAAAGGATTTCGAGTGCTGAGGGGTCAGTGTCCGGATCGAACACCAACAAGCTTTGGCAAAGGCAACCCACGCGGGCAGAGGAAACAGGTTACGGTGTAGACCAGCAAGGTCCAGGAGACTCTCCAAGCTATGGGGAGTCAGGGCATGTCTAGAGCAACCAGGGAAGCCCAAGGAAAATCAAAGTGGCCCTCGCCAGGACCCACATGCCAACGGACCAGGGATCGCGAGGGGACCTCAAGCAGATTCACAAAGCACCAGCCCACAGAACACTCGTGGAGTGGAGGCCGGAGATCTTCAGTGGAAATGCTGCTCGGGGTTGGGACTACACGTAGTCCAAAGCACAGCCTCAGGGATTGCCAAAAAGCATATGCTGCTGCAAAAGTACACGGTACACAGGGGTTTGGGTTGCACGGTCCCCACGAGGGATACTGGTCTCAGGATTGCTGAGAGAGTAGATCGGCCTCAGGGACGCTTGGGAACCCACCTCCTGTGTTGCAGAAATCTTCGGGGTCCTCAGGAGCTTGGGAGATGCAAACCGGTCAGATGCGTCTAGTTGCCTGCTGCTGCAGGGGAGTAACTCCATTACTCCATGGGAGATTCTTCTGTCGTCCAGCGAAGTGTAGACCGTCGAAGTACTTGGTTTCTGTTGCAGAGTTTAGTCCAGGTAAAATCCAAAGTCCTGTAATCAGGTTTCCCACTTTATACCCAGGGAAGGGGTTGGACTGACTATGAGGACCCTCCTAGGGGAGGGGCAGGACAGAGGGGTGGCTAAACCCATGTCCTTTGTCCAGTTTCGTGCCAGAGCAGGAGCAACTGGCTCCTGCAACTGGTTTGAGCCGGACTATGCATAGGGACATCAAATGTGCCCCCAGTGCAGACTTTCTGGCGCTCTAAGAGTGCACCCACCAAGCCCCAATACACTAAAGCCTGTCTGGGAGGTGGTCACACCTCCCTGTGACAGGAAACCTATTGTTAGGCCTTCCTCTGCTCGAGCTTGGCTCAGCAGCAGGAGGGCGGACGCGTGTCTGTGGCTGGCAGCATCCATTTTGTGCTGCCCAGGTCAAGAAAGCTGGTACCGGGTAGACCGGTGACCCATAGTAGTGGTTCTACAAGGGAGGAATCATACCTCCCAAACCAGCCGAAGGCTGCAAAGGGGCCCTACTCATGCAGGGGCACCCTCTCACACAAAACCCAGCACCCTGCCTTCAGGATTGATAAGGCCTGCCATAGGGGTGACTGATAGGTTTATATGTGCAGTGATTTAGAATAGATATAGGTAACCTATATCTAAGTAAGGGGTGCGTGCACCTCCTTACACAGGCTGCAGTACCAGACCTGTGGTGTCATTTTGAATGGCCTCTCAGGGGTGGCACAATACATGCTACAGCCCCTGGGAGGCCTCTGGGGTACCTATGCACTGGGTACATGGTGTACCATATACTAGGGACTGATAAGGGTACCCCAGAATCCAATCTGGAGTGTACCTAAAGTACATGCAATCAATTTATAGGAGAAAGCAGATAGACTGGGGTCCTGAATAGCAGGATCCCAGTCAGTCTAAGTCAAAAACAGTGATACATCAGCAAAAAGTGGGGGTAACCATAAGAGGCAGATCCTAGTCTCCTACAACTCATACACCCAGATCAGAAGGACTTTATACCTGGTAGAGTGATCAGAAATATCAGGAGAAAACAAAATGTGACAGCCTGCACTCTAATTTTAATCAATTTCACGAAGACCTTCAACAAGGTGGACTGGGAATTTCTCCTTTTAATCCAAGCCAAAATGAACCTAGGTTCCAAATTTTCCAGAGCTGTTCATACTCTATACATCGCGTTGAGAGCCAGAGAGTGGGTAAACAATACATTGTACTCCGCCTACTCCCAGTTGGGAGGGGAGTCCATTGGGGATGCTCTGTCTCATCTCTCCTGTTAACCAGTGGCGGCCGGCATGGCTCGCGGGTGGGGAGGCGGGTACGGGCTTCGCGAGGGGGCTTTAATGGGGCGTTTTGGGGGTCGCGGGTGGTGTCGCCTGAGGGGGCCGAAATAATTTAAAAAAATCTAAACTTACCTCGAGGCCGGGTCCTGCGTCTTCTCTGCTCCTGCTCTCCTGTGCTGTTGAGTCTCTGGCAGAGTGGATCCAGGGAGATGCACTATCTCAGGGATTTGGTCGGGAGGTGCGTGCTGCAGGAGTTAGGGTGTGCTTATATTCAGATAACCTCTCATTTGTTCATTTTCCACAGTGGTCCAGTAGATGAATGATGAAAACTGTAGGCATATTCGAGAGATATGCTGGCTTAAAGTTCAACTGTGATAAATCCATCCATCCACCTAATTATTGTGAACAAATGGCTATTTGGAGACAGGAGTGAACCGGCCTTCCACCTAGCGCACAGTCTATTTGATGAAACACAGCTGTGGGCCTGCTGTACTGCAAGAAACCACCTGAACATTTTCTCCTGGTCACAATAGTAGTACTCTCTTGCAGATGTCTGGCATGAAAGAGAATTAGTAGGGAGGACAAAGTTGCTAAAGAAACACCACTGTGGGTGGGTAACTAGTTGCCCCAGTTGACAGCACTGTCTAATGTTCACCCATGGGATTTGATAGGTATCTCCTGCATGGAAGATATGTCGGATGGTGATCACATCCAGGCTTTTCACCGAAGTTCGACATTCACAAATCCAGATTCTACAAATGCTTGCAAATTAAATGTGCACTGGAGTTGCACAATCCAATCACATATGTGTACCCTTACTTAAAACCCCTTGGAACAAAGCTCACTAAAGAAATCTACAAAGCCAAGGATGTGTCATGAGTATAAAAATACTTATAACACCCCATAACTTTATGTGCCACTCAAAGAAAGATGGGGGTTGGATGTGGGACCTCTAATGGAGGAAGAATGGACAGAAGCCAAGATGACACCCATGAGGTCGATATCTGGCTAAACTCATCCTAATCCCGCTTAACTTTTTACATCAAGTGTACTATACATCTATGCATCTGTTGTATATGCATGGTAACTAACTGCCTACGATGCCCCCCACCATATGGGTGAGTTCCTCCACATGGTGTGGACGTGCCTGGAGGCTCAAAGATACTGAGCAGAGATCATGAACACCCTGTGGGAGGTGGTGGGTTTCTGAGTGATTCTTGACCCTAAAGTGGCCTTGCTGGGTTTAGTTAAGAATCTAGACCTAGTGATAAGTGGCAAGAATTTGACTTACCCCAATCTTCTCCTTGCCAAAAGGGTCTTGACTAAGTACTGGAGATTCAGTACGGTTTTGCAGGTGGAAGATTGGGTGAGAGGTATGGGCAGCTGTTCACTGATTGAGACTCTTATATATCTTATATATCATTTAAGGGTCTGTCCTCACAAACACTTTTTGGAATCATTTGTGGAAACATTTGGAATAGAAACAGCAGCTTCAGGGAACTTTGACATCCTAATTCAGAATAGTAACTATTCAAGAAGGTCAATCATTCGAGCAGTACAGAAGTGGGTATAGCAAAATATTCAATTTGGTGTCAGCTATCCCAAAGGTAGCCTTCATTCTTTTACTGGGGAGAACACCTAGCTCTCCCACAATTTTCCAGCTCCAAATTACCACAGGTAAAAGCATTTGATGAAGTCACAGAGATGGCAATTGTGACACCTATATGGTGTCCCTTCAATTCTGTAGCCATACTTAAGTAACACCTTAGTCTGTTCCACAACACTCCTTTCCCTTTTCAATGATGGAAAAATAAATGCTGCTGAAATCAGCGAAATCCTGAGGATGGTGCCCTAATGGCCAATCTTCAGAATGTTGACTCTCAACCTGAATAGGAAAAGCCTTGAACTTAATGATAGACCATAGTCTTGGCATCATATACGGTGCTTAAGCCTACCAGTATGCCTGAGCTCAGCATATATTAGTTCTTGCATATCTGTTAGCGTGCCGGCAGTCACATTCCCTCATAATGCACAAGTCCCTGCTGAGAAAGGAACATTGGTGTAGTGATGCCGTATGTGCGCTCAGGTATCTGCTGCATAATCACTGCTGAGATGCTCAGGAACAGCAAGCAACAAAGAGAAGCGGCGGCCGGCTCAGGTAAGCGCGGTGAGGCGGGGCGAGTGAGGGGGGAAGTCGACAGACGACAGAATAGGTAAAATTAAATAAATAAATAAAACCTATTCCGTTGTCTGTCGACTTCCCCCCGCCTGCCCTGGTCCACCTCCCCACCGCACTTACCTGCACCGGTCGCAACAGACAAAGAGATGGAAGGAATGCTTGAATTCATCTCAGCCACTGAAGATCACTCAGGACTTGTCATGGTTCGCAGGTGCGTTTGGGACGCACCATGAACACTGCCCGAGTCCTGAGCATGGGCGGGCAAGATCGAGAAAGCACTCGATACTACATTGCTCAGGATCCCTAGCGGCATTGACGTCAACATCCCAGGAGACAGGAAGCATTATCTTTGCTTCCATCTCCCTTGGCGTTGCCGATTATTCTGGAGCCAGAGTCTCAGCACGAGGAGGCGCTTCTTGTCCTGCTGTGTGGGTCACGAACTGGTAAGGGTGCGGTTGCACCAACTTTTGCTCTGATTATATTTCTCGTTTGGAGGCCATTACGATTCTCTCAAAGTCAACAAGAATCCTCGTGATACAACTTTGAGGTCATTTGCATATCCCGCTCTTGTTTTGGAACTAAGTACCTTACTATTCATTGCGGGCATTTTCCTATCGGACGATTCGTATCTTTATAGTGGACTTTACTGCAACTGAGTTCCTCCCTGTTGGAAAGACACACGTATGTAGTCAATTGCAGGTGGCAGGGACTTCGTTGTAAGTTTAACCTTTATTCTATCCTTTCCCCCCCGTTGGCAGAGCCTGGTCATATGCTCATGTGGGGGAGAAGGAACAACACCTTGACATTTATCTTTCATGAAACTTTATTGCTCAATTTGTCATTTCATTGGAGAAATGGTGCAGTGGTGAAGTGGTGTGTGTGTTATGATTATAATAACACCGTATGATTTCCAAGTGTGATGTTAACATGGTTTCTCACTTCTTATCTGCCTTACTAACAGGGCACTGTGGTTGAGATGCCCCTGATTCCCTCATACAGTCCCTGTGAAGCGTGGATCAGGCATTTGTTGTGAGGGAAGAATTCAGTAGAGGATTCCGAAACAGTGGTTTTGTAATGCTATTTGGTGTTCAGGGAGGTGTAATATACGTTGTTGGATATACAAATAGATATATATATATCTATATCTTTATGTTATTTCTTTTTGTTTCAGCATATACTTACTCAGTGGCATCTAGAATCCATGGGTCACATTCCTATGCTGCAGAGAGTGAGAGTGTATGTTCATTGGTGTGCTCCGCTGTAACGTTCTTTTGCTTTACAGGTAAAATATATTGTGTTCATGCTTAATACTAGTAGAGTGAGAGGTAGAGAGAGATAGTAGAAACACTTATACAGTATTATTTATGGTGTGTTTCTCTTTTTCTTGTTTAGGTCTCCCTCCCCGCTGTCCCCATCATTCTCTTCCCTCAATTGATCGCTTCACTGATCTGTGCTATTATAGCAAACAGACTTGATACTATCAAGAGGTGGACATACTTGAGCATCGATTCGACCCTGAGGAGTAGGTGGATCTGACAGAATAATTGGCCCATGGGTTATTCTCCTCCTGATCGGATTCTTTGCCTCTTATGGCTACTTTAGAGGATGTGTTGGCCGCTTTACATGTGGTACAGTAAGAATTAGTTGCGTCTAGAGCAAAGACGACTGCGTTACAGGTTAAAGTGGAACGCATGCAAAGAAACCCATTTGATGCAGGGAGTAGTTCTCCGTTGTATACTCATCCCATTACAGTGGATATGCCCAATCCGGTACCTTTAGCACCTCCAAAAAGGTATAACGGAGATGCCCACAAGATACAAGTGTTTATCACTCAAGTGTTACTGCATTTCACATGCAAGCCTAAAGTATTTGCCACCAATCAGGCCAAGGTGGCTTTTCTTATTTTGTATTTCGCAGGAGATTCAGCACAGTGGGCAGTGCCCTTAGTGCAACGTGACGATCTCTTACTCTATGATTGGGAGGTGTTTAGAGCAGAATTCGAGCATATATTTGATAGACGAGCTTATACTCTATCAGCAGATCGTGAATTACTAGAATTGAGACAAGGAAGCAAGGAAGTATTAGTCTATGTAACAGCATTCAGAAGATTAGTAGCAGAGACAGAGTGGCCAGAAGAGAAACAGTATGCCTTATTTTATCAGGGTTTAAGAGAGGACCTAAAAGATGTCCTAGCCCAAATTGAACCTCAGCCTGCTTCTTGTACTGATCTAATTAATCTAACCTTGCGATTGGAACATCGAATGAATGAAAGAAAGGGTGATAACAAACGTAAAGAGAGAACATTTCCCAGATTTGAACATTCACGAAATACTGACACACCACCCAGAAATACTCATAAACCAATGGAAATAGGTACTGTTCGGTCTTCGCTAACAGTAGATGAGAAGAAACTGCGCAGAAAAAATGGGCTCTGCTTATACTGTGGCAAAAAAGGACATTATGTACGGTATTGTATACTTAAACCGCCCATGAATCGATTGGGAGGAAAAAGGTAGGAAGGATCCAATGTTAATAGGGAGACGAAAAACTACAGTGCTCGGGAAAGACAGGTATCCTCGAGCAAGTATTTTGTCCCTTCCTTAGATGCTTGTGATCAGAAAAGGTTATTTTTTATCATTATCCAGATCAAGATGAACAAGGGATTGCAAAGAACCCAAGCTTTAGTTGATTCAGGAGCCACAGGAACTTTTATGGATGAGACAGTAGCCACTATCCTAGGTGTTGAACTCATGGAAAAAGACCTCCCGAAAACTGTCATTGCGGTTGATGGGAGAGTGCTAGACTCAGGGCCCATATGTTATGTGTCAAGAATGCTGGACATGCGATATGATATGGTTTATCAAGAAAAGATCAAGTTCAACATCATTAAAGCTCCTCAATATGGCATTATACTTGGGTTACCATGGTTGGAAAAACATAACCCTAGCATACATTGGGCCAAAAGAACAATCATCATGGAGTCTGAGTATTGTGCCAAGAACTCTATAGAAGCTCCTAGTGTACCCTCCAAAGCGTTATCATTAAAACATTGGATAGCCACAGCGGCGGAGAAGAATACAGTATTGCTGGACCTGTACAAGGAATACTAGGAAGTGTTCAATGAAATACAGGCTGAAAAGTTGCCTCCACATCGTCCTTTTGATTGCCAAATAGACTTAATCCCCGGAGCTGTGGTGCCTTGCAGAAGAATTTATGCTCTAACGGAAAAAGAGAATGAACATTAAAGATGCTACTTGGAGAAAAGCCTTGCATTGGGGTTTATTCGCCCATCCCAATCACCAGCTGCGTCACCTTTATTCTTTATCCCCAAGGCGAATGGAGAGTTACGCACTTGTATAGACTTTCGTGCATTGAATAATATCACGGTTAAGAACAGATACCCCTTGCATCTCATTCCGGTCCTTTTAGAGCAAGTCAAGAAGGCGGTGATCTTCACCAAGCTGGATTTAAAAGGGGCTTATCATCTTGTACGTATGAGGGCCGAAGATGAATGGAAGACTGCATTTAAAAAACGCTATGGATTATATGAGTACATGGTTATGCCATTCAGCTTATGTAATGCCCCCGCTGCTTTTCAATTTTTCCTTAATGAGGTATTGAGGGAATTTATGGATCGTTTTGTTGTTGTATAAATAGGTGACATTCTGATATATTCCTCTAAGACAGAACAACGCGTTCATCATGTTAAATCAGTTCTGAGAGCTTTGAAAGAACATAGCCTGTTTTGTAAATTAAGCAAGTGTGAATTTCATGTCACTACCGTGCAGTTTTTAGGAGTAATGCTCACACCAGTGGGCCAAGAGATGGCAGAAAGAAAAGTTGTGGCAGTAAAAGAATGTCCCAAACCCCAAAATATCAGGGACATTTAATGCTTTTTGGGGTTTGCGAACTTCTATTGCCGATTTATAAATCAGTTCTCCAACCTGGTAGCTCCCATCACTAAGTTGTTAAGGAAGAAAACACCTTTCTTGTGGACCAAGGAGGCACAATCAGCTCTCAACGATATGAAGTTAGCTTTCATTACTGCACCGGTTTTGGCTCATCCTGATCCGGAACTACCCTTTATAGTGGAAGCAGATGCATCTGAGATTGCCATAGGAGCTGTGCTATCTCAACGCCATGTATCTACCGGTCAGTTACACCCCATCGCTTTCATGTCACGGAAGCTGAATGCGGCTGAAACTATACGATTGCAGAAAAGGAGTTGTTGGCGATCAAAGTGGCGTTCTCTGAATGAAGACACTTTTTGATGGGAGAAAACAGGTTACTGTTTACACTGATCATCGAAACCTTCAATTTATGAAGTCTGCCAGACATTTGACACCCCGACAATTTCGTTGGATGCTTTTCTTTGAGGAATATGATTTCATAGTTACCTTTAGACCAGGAAAAGACAACAAAAAAGCAGATGCTTTAACACGACAAGTATCAGGAAAAGAAGATGAAGAAAGACAAATACATTCTATTGTGGAACCCCACAACGTAATTTGTGCAACTCAAACCTATACCTTCTTAAGTGAAGTGGCTCGAGGAATATGAACCTTTAATTGGAGAACCTGGTTAAAACACCATGCAGAATGGATGATTACTAAAGGGATACCTTTAAAAGGTAAACAGATGCTGGTACCCACTAAGAAACTACAGAAGCAAGTGTTCCAATGGTGTCATGAGATCCCCAGTGCTGGACATAATGGAGCAGAGAAAACCATTGACAGAATCCTCAGACAATTCTGGTGGCCATCGATATGGCGAGACATTGTAAACTGGAACCATTGACAGAATCCTCAGACAATTCTGGTGGCCATCGATATGGCGAGACATTGTAAACTGGATAAGGAGATGTGACATATGTATGCAAATGAAAGTTAATCAAACGAAACAACAAGGTTTGTTACAGCCTCTACCCACCCCTGAGATGCCTTGGGAACACATCTCCATCGATTTTATGGTGGGTCTACCCAAAGATCAAGGATGTACTACAGTGATTGTGGTCATAGACTATCTCACTAAGATGGGACACTTCATTGCATGCGAACAAGTACCTACAGCAGGACAACCAGATAAATTGCTGTTGATACACATTGTTAGGTTACATGGACTCCCAAAAAGATCGTATCTGATAGGGGTACACAGTTTACCGCTCAATTCTGGAGGGTGTGATGTTCAGCTTTAAAAATCTCCGTTGCTCTGTCAACGAGCTTCCATCCTCAGACCGATGGGCAGACCGAAAGGTTAAATCAAACCTTGAAACAATGTTTACGTTGTTATGTAGACAGTAACACTAATGCTTGGGTCGATCAGTTATGGTTGGCGGAAATTGCCTACAACAGTGCAAAACATTGTTCTACTCAACACACACCCTATTACAGCACATATGGATTCCATCCAAGGTTTCTCCCGTTTCTACACCCCTGTCATACAGATGCCATACCAGAAGTGCAAAACCGAGTGGCACTTATACAGGAAACCTTTAGAGAGAGACACAGAAATTTAAAGAAAGCAAAGGATCAACATAAGAAGATGGTGGATTGCCATTGAAGACCCGGTCCGCTGTATAAGAAAGGGGACGTTGTATAGTTGTCAACCAAAAACATTCAGTTAAAAAAAAACAGTTTGTTCAATCCTAAATACATAGGTCCTTACAAGATCCTCAAATGCATCAATCCATTGGTTGTTAAATTGGCATTACCATCCAATTTACGCATTCATCCGGTCTTTCATGTATCCTTGCTTAAACCTTCCAATTCTCCTGTAAAGAAAACACCCATTCCTATATGGGTAAATGACGAGAAGGAGTTCGAGGTACGTAAAATACTGGATACCAAAATCAGAGGCCTAAGGAGATGGTATTTGGTATCCTGGAAGCGTTATGGACCGGAAGAAAATTCATGGGAACCAGCAAGTGGGATACACGCCCCTGAATTGATAGAAGCTTTTCATCGTAGATGCTTGCAAAAGCCTTTAC
The DNA here is from genome assembly GCA_963921515.1 of Calotriton arnoldi. Lineage (NCBI taxonomy): Eukaryota > Metazoa > Chordata > Amphibia > Caudata > Salamandridae > Calotriton > Calotriton arnoldi. The sequence continues at coordinate 37,903 of CAWUFW010007252.1, read as the reverse complement.
TCTGTCGGTGTTCTACTAAAAGGGGGATGTACTGTCACGGTTCGCGGGTGCGTTTGGGACGCACCGTGAACACTGCCCGAGTCCTGAGCGTGGGCGGGCAAAATCGAGAAAGGACTCAATACTACATTGCCCAGGATCCCTAGCGGCATTGACGTCAACGTCGCGGGAGACAGGAAGCGTTATCTTTGCTTCCGTCTCCCTCGGCGTTGCCGATTATTCTGGAGCCGGAGTCTCAGCGCGAGGAGGCGCTTCTTGTCCTGCTGTGTGGGTCACGGTCTGGTAAGGGTGCGGTTGCACCAACTTTTGCTCTGATTATATTTCCCGTTTGGAGGCCATTACGATTCTCTCAAAGTCAACGAGAATCCTCGTGATACCACTTTGAGGTCATTTGCATATCCCGCTCTTGTTTTGGAACTAAGTACCTTACTATTCATTGCGGGCATTTTCCTCTCGGATGATTCGTATCTTTATAGTGGACTTTACTGCAACTGAGTTCCTCCCTGTTGGAAAGACACACGTATGTAGTCTATTGCAGGTGGCAGGGACTTCGTTGCGAGTTTAACCTTTATTTTATCCTTTCCCCCCCGTTGGCAGAGCCTGGTCATATGCTCATGCGGGGAGAAGGAACAACACCTTGACATTTATCTTTCATGAAACTTTATTACTCAATTTGTCATTTCATTGGAGAAATGGTGCAGTGGTGAAGTGATGTGTGTGTTATGATTATAATAACACCGTATGATTTCCATGTGTGATGTTAACATGGTTTCTAGCTTCTTATCTGCCTTAGTAACAGGGCACTGTGGTTGAGAGGTCCCTGATTCCCTCATACAGTCCCTGTGAAGCGTGGTTCAGGCCTTTGTTGGGTAGGTAGAATTCAGTAGAGGATTCTGGAACAGTGGTTTTGTAATGCTATTTGGTGTTCAGGGAGGTGTAATATACGTTGTTGGATATACAGATATATATCTATATCTTTGTTATTTTTTTTTTGTTTCAGCATATACTTACTCAGTGGCATCTAGAATTCATGGGTCACATTCCTATGCTGCAGAGAGTGAGAGTGTATGTTCATTGGTGTGCTCCGCTGTAACGTTCTTTTCCTTTACAGGTAAATTATATTGTGTTCATGCTTAATACTAGTAGAGTGAGAGGTAGAGAGAGATAGTAGAAACACTTATACAGTATTATTTATGGTGTGTTTCTCTTTTTCTTGTTTAGGTCTCCCTCCCCGCTGTCCCCATCCTTCCCTTCCCTCGCTTGATCACTTCACTGATCTGTGCTATTATAGCAAACAGACTTGATGCTATCAAGGGGTGGACATACTTGAGCATCGATCCGACCCTGAGGAGTAGGTGGATCTGACAGGACTACATTCGGCCTATAATTTTTCACCCACTATCCCACTCCAAGCAGAAACCAACCAGATCCAAATCACTATTGGTCCTGCTCCATAGGAACACTCCAGTCTGAACTGCCAGGCCTGTTTCCCTCTGGAAGGGAACCCAGGCAACCCCAGACTGGTTTCAGCCTACTTAGACCTCACCAGTGAGGTATCATTTGAGTCCTGTGGCACAGTGATTTTTAGGAATGAGATCTCTGAGTATACGGTTTAGAGTAACAGTTTAGAAAAAAAAGAGCAGAGGCACAAAAAAGTTGTGTTAAAAAATTAGAAAACACTGGGGGCGTGGCCGACTGCCGAGGGAAATGGCCGCACGTTAGCTCGGCTCCGGCTCACCACTCCCGCAAACTCCTTCAAATCATAGTTATGCCCCGTAAATAACTTCTGCAAAAGTGGAGAAGCTGTCCCCAGGAACTCCGGCACCCATGGCACCAAGCGCAGTGGGCATTGACTGCGTAACAACGGCGCCCGCATCTGATCAGGTGCGGTGAGGCGCGAAGTGCGGCACAAGCAGGCCCAGTCAGCCGTGGGCGCGGCTACCCTGATCGCGCTATGTGTGGCGCCTCCCGCTGTGTAGAGAGAGCAGCGAAGCCCGGAGACATCGCTCCACCCGCCTTCCAAGAGGCGAACCTGGAGATCGTTACGTGCACACCGCGTCCTGTGGGCTCCCCGTCCCAGCACTGAGCGGCCGGCGGCAGATATAAGACCTGTCCTCCGGCTCCCGCGAGAGACGCCCGAGAGTCTGGGAGGTAAGAGCTCGCGACTGCAGCAGGGGCACAGCATCTGGCATCACGAGGGAAACTGCGACTCCTTAGGGCATAACACAGCCTACCTCCCTGGGAGCCAGCCCTGGAACACACCGGGAAGCCAAGGCGCCCTGCCGATTTCCTTTTCCTCATCTGGGTGGTTGGCGGCCATTATGGTAACCGCGCGCTGACTCTGGTGGGTGGCGCCCGGGACTACAGCAGTCAGTGAGGTGCGGTGGGGCTTACAATACACCTCTAGTGACCACCTGGGCATGCACTCTGGAGTGGGGGCTGACAAGCGTGCAGCATTTCATCAGCTACACCCCTCCCAGACTGAGTGCACGACGGATTGGGACATCCCTCCCCGGAGGCCCAGCTGGTGAACCCCGACAGACCGGACAGGGCCTCGGCCCTCGAGCAGGCGGCGGTTATTAGCCAGCACGGCCTGAATTTCACTGGTGGCATCATAACAGCGGCTACACAGAAAATGGCAAGCAGACGCGGCGGCCGCAACGTGATGCAGACAAAGTTGGATAAATATGACTGGCAGAAGGGCCAGGACGACACGCCGGCAACCCCGAAACCACCAGGGGACTAGCAAGATCCCACGCTACAAGACATCTTAGCGGCTATAACAACAGTCCGCACATCCCTAAAAAGTCGGATTGATAACAGTCGCATCAGAGGTCTCGCTGATCAGGGCCGACATGCGGAACATGAACGATTGCATCAAGGAGGTAGAAACCGCAACTAAGGCCTTAACAACAGACACCACCCTTCTCCAAAGCCAAGTCACAGATCTTTTAGCCAGCCGAGACACAATGGAACATCAATTAGACGATTACGAAGGTAGAATGCGGCGCAACAAAATCCGTATTTTGGGGGTGCCGGAGTGGGCGGAGGGGCAGGCAGGAGACCTCTTTGTGGAGGAACTGGTGATGCAACATCTCCAACCAAAGAACCTATCCATCTACTTTTCCACTGAGAGGGCGCACAGAGTACCAAGCGGAAGGCCGAAACCCGGCGCGCCTCCCCGACCCATCCTTGCAAGAGTATTTAATTTTCAAGACAGGGACATCATACTTCACACAGCGAGAGTGGCCCCCCCAGTTCGCCTGGACAATAGTATAATAAAAAAAATTCCGGACTTTACACTAAAAGTGCAAAAACAACGCCGCAGCTTTCTGGAAGTGAAACGTGCGTTGCGGGACCAAGAAATCAAATATGCCATGTTGTTTCCTGCAAAGCTAAGAGTGGAATCCGAAGGGAAAACGTGGTTTTTCACTAGCCCGGAGGAAGCGTGGGACTGGCTTAATGGGTGGCGCACAGTCGCAAAGCGAAACCGTAAAGAGAACCGGGGCGGTGACGCCAACGAAAAACCAAGCCGCCAATCAAGACCCCAGACGGACATCACAACGGCGCGTAGCTCGGCGGAGTCGAACCAGGAAGACTGAACATTGCGTGATGTTGGTATAGACAGATGAGTTGGATTCTTGTTGCCTGCGCGCTGCATGTAACTTTGCCTGGCATTAATCTGCACCAGGCCCTGCTTCCATTGATGCATGGCGCAGCTGCTAGATACTTATAAGTTGTTATCACAATCCGAGTCGGGTATAGATAATTACTTGTGTTACCTAATACGAAGTTACATCCGATCTTAATAGTGTGGGACAGCGGGAGTGGGGTTGGTACCACGTTCCCTAGTATTTTAGGGGTGGGCGATAGGCACTCTGCATGTTTGGGGTGGCGGGAGGTTCAGAGCCCGCTATGCAGAGAGGCAGGGAGGGGGGTGGGGAAGGGACGTTTGGGGGGTGTGGGAACTGTTTTGTTAATCGTTGTTGTTGTTTTGCTGTGACAGTGGGTAGGGAGACAATGGTATCGATGCACTTGCGACCCCAGCACTCGTTAGGCCCGCTCAGACCATTGGCAGCCAAATACGCGCCCTGGCGGTGGGGCGACCCACATCACCTCACCATCTGATGTCTGGTCAAGACATGAATAGAGCGCTTCGAGTGCTTACATGGCACGTCAACGGGCTGGGCGACAAACTGAAACGAAGCGTTGTACTCCACTACCTCAAGCGACAGGCTCCCGACATTGCTTTATTGCAAGAGACACATTTAATAGGTAGCAAATGTAAGGCCTTAGAGAGAGATGGGGATACCGCCTGGCAGTGCACGCGGGCTTTACAACCGGTTCGAGAGGGACCGGTATTTTAATCCGCAAACAATGCCCCTACATAATAAGCAACACATGGGCTGACACCCAGGGTAGGTTTGCCGCAGTGGCTGGGACATGGGAAGGGAGGCCTCTTAATATAGTGTCGATTTATATCCCGACGGTAATTAAAAAAACTGCTCTAGCCGACCTGGGCAAGTTCCTACTTAACCTCCCTGAAGGCATCCTAGTCCTCGGAGGTGATTTTAACCTGACGGTAGATGGTCAACTTGACCGCCGCCCGCCTAGACGTGAAGCAAATGACACCTCACAACTAAAAGACTTTCTCTTGGCCTTCGGCCTAGTCGATCTCTGGCGCCACTTTAATCCCCTTTTACGTCACTTCACATTTCACTCAGGCGCCCATGGCAGTCAGTCTAGAATAGACCATTTCCTCACCAATGTTAGCGACGTGCCCAACTTTACTGAAGCCAGATGTTTGGCACGTGGCATATCTGATCATTCACCTACCCTTACCCAGATAACATCTCTGCATGCGAACAGGCGCACTACCCTAACGATAAATCCGTGGTGTTTGAAGATTCCAGACGTCAAAGCAGAACTCATAAAAGGGGTGGGCCAATACTTTACTGAAAACATGAACACAGTAGACTCCCACCAGATCCTGTGGGGGGCTTTTGGACCAGTCATTAAAGGCCAAGCACTTTCATTAATGGCTGGCCGTAAGAAAGAGCTGAGGGCGCGGCTGGAGGCCCTCGAACAGGAGATAAGGGGGCTAGAGGACGCAGTGGCAAACTCGGACAATGAACCAACTGCACACACTCTCAAGATGAAACGGCAAGACTACCGGCAACTCGCCGTGGAGGCCGCTAGATCAAAGCAGAAAGCCACTTTGCATACAATTTATGAATTGGGTGATAAAACGGGGAAATTGCTCGCGTGGCTAGAAAGGCGGGAAGCAGCGCAAAGATGGGTACCCCATATTGAGGGGGAAAACGGAGAGCGGATCAGCGACCCGCAACAGATCGCTGAGGCTTTTGCATCCCACTTTGCCTCGATATATTCCTCCACTGCCACTACCACAATCACTGACTCCAGGGATCTCCTGGCCAGCATCCCTGTCAATACTCTCACCCCAGAGGACCGCAACTCTTTAGAGAGAGAGATTACGGAGGAGGAATTAGCACTTGCTATACATGGGATAAAATCCGGAAAGCCATGGGACCCAATGGGCTCCCAATAGAATTGTTTAAACTTGTGACCTCTAAGATAACACCCACTCTCCTAGCTATGTACCTCAAAAGTTACCAGAAAGAGTCCCTACCTGCAGACTTGATGCTGGCCTCGGTGGTTGTTATTCACAAACCAGGCAAACCAACGACGAAATGCGGCTCTTATCGGCCAATCTCACTACTAACGGCTAAAGTTAAAATTCTGGCCAAAGTGTTGGCCAACCGATTAATACCTATTATTGGCAAGCTGGTACACCCGAACCAGTCCGGCTTCATGCCGGGCCGAAATACAGCGCTCAATCTCAGGAGACTCCATGGGGCGCTGGGAAGGGCCAACACCATTCAGGAGGATGCTGCCCTGCTGTCACTGGATGCCAAAATGGCATTCGATACTATCGAATGGCCTTACCTATTTGCTCTCCTTGAGCGCATGGGCTTTGGCCCCACATTTATAAAGTGGGTAAAACTGCTCTACATGGCACCAACTGCTCAAATAGTTGTAAATCAACATACCTCCCGGAGCTTCCGACTAGAGCGGGGAACTAGGCAGGGTTGTCCCCTGTCCCCCCTCGTGTTTGCCCTGATATTGGAACCGCTAGCGATCTGGGTTAGGGGCGACCCTATGATTAGGGGGCTAAAATGGACCGAGCAACATGAGGACAAAATCTCCCTCTATGCCGACGATGTGTTACTGTATGTTGCGGCTCCATCAACCTCGATCCACAGGATCCTTCATATTTTTGCAATTTTCGGCACCCACTCGGGGTGCACTATTAATTGGACAAAATCCGTGTTGTATATGGTGCAGGGCCCCGTACCACGGACGCCCAAAGATACCACAGTTACGGTCGCAACTGAGGGTTTCAAATATCTAGGAAAATACATAACCCCAAATCCGTCCCTATTTTATGACGTCAATCTCAAGGCCCCCCTAACCAGACTCCGTAATGACGCACTCCACTGGCGGTCCCTGCCCCTATCTCTCCTGGGCAGGGCTGCATTGTTTAAAATGTTGGCGCTTCCCCGATTTTTGTACGTATTACAGAACACCCCTTTTAAAGTCCCAGAGACCTACTTTGCAAGCATAGAGAGTGAAGTTAGAACTATTTTATGGGACGGCAAAAACCCACGAATTGCTATTCACAAACTGACGAGCGGGTGGTACGACTGAGGTATTGCATTGCCCGACCTTAAGCAGTACTACTGGGCCTCCCAGCTCACAGTCATTAATAAATGAGTCTATGCCTCACCGTTGGAGCCTGCATTTCAAACCAACAAATGGGTGATGGGTCCGGGGGGGTACCGAAGGGCACTCTATTCTAACCCCAGACATCAATGTCTCACAGGTCCCACGGCTCAAACAGAAGGGTTCAAACCTCCAACAACTACCTACACTATCTCTCTTCCAATGGCTTTTGGGTATAGCCATTGTGAGGCACGTACCAACAACAAATTGGGTCTCAAGAAGAAGTGCGTGAATCCCTTTTGCACACCCTGGTTTTACCTTGTACGAGTTGCAATCTGGCACCGGGCTACAAAAACGCTGGGGTGGCATAATAAGCTAACACTGACCACTCCTTTATGGGACACAGAGCAACTTGGCACGCTCAGTAAATGCCCGGGTTTCAACAAATGGGATGACATTGGCATCTCCTCGATCGGGGACCTGTGGAAGAGGAACGAAATAGTCCCATTTAGTAACCTGCATGCAGAGTATCAAATGAATGCGGCGGAGACGTTTAGATATTTGCAAATACGCCACGCCATAACTACTGTGGTGGCAAGTGGCGAAACTCTAACTGAGGCTTCCCCATTGGAAGATAGACTTTTGACAGAGCCCATGTAACGTAAAGCCATATCCCTCACGTATCGTAAACTACTCAATAACAAACCAGACCCGCTAGTACGGCTCCGGCAGCTATGGGAAACAGACATTGGATACATATAGGACGATGATTGGCAAGAGGCACTTTCCTCCCCCAAAGAAGTAGCTATCCCCATGCGGCTTCGATTAATCCAATTAAAAATCCTACACAGAACATATCTCTCCGCACATACACTGGTCAAAATGGGACGACAACCTGACCCGATGTGCCTTAGAGGGTGCGCCGGGGAAGGAACATTCTTTCACATACTCTGGGAATGCCCAAACATCCGTCTATACTGGGAGAGAATTGTTTCCAAACTTAAGGAGGTGGGAGGGAAGGATATCACCAGCTCCCCCCAACTCTGCCTGCTAAACATCTGGGAGCCTACTGATCTGACCCAGACTGAGCGCACGTGGGCTTCACTGGGATTCACCCTGGCCAAGAGAAACATTGCCCAGATGTGGGGGATCGGAGAACTACCGAGGTATCGGAGGTGGGCAAATGATATGGACAGTGCAATGATTGCAGAGAAAGAGGTATTTAAACATCGAGGCTGTCCCAAGAAATGGGATCAAAATGGGCCAAATGGAATGCGTCACAAGGGGATTTGTGTGTTTCCCCAACGGAGGAACTGCGGGGTGCAAGGGTAGATGGTGGTCTTGATCTGAGCCAGGGTCGTTAAGAAAATGTACTCAACTTGTGTTACCGTATTTGACTACTATGGTGCCAATGTCACTTTCGAATGTATTATGGCTTTACTATGTGCCTTACTATACTGTCACAATTGTTTAATAAAAAGTTTATACAACAAAAAAAAATTAGAAAACACAATTTAAAAAAAAAAATTGTATCCTATAAAAGGTTGAAACTGAAAAAATGAAATATTTGCTTGGGTCGAGGTGAGGAAGAAAATTAGGGTTACATAAACTGTTGAGGTTGGGTTAGGATTATCGTAAAATTGAGTGATGTTGTAGAGGATGCTGTAAGGAAAGAAGTAGGGGGTTAGGGCAAAGATTAGGATTAGAATTGGGGAATAAGGGTAGGGCTAGGCTAAAACATGGGACTAGGGTAGATTAGGGGTTGGGTTAGGGTTACAGTGGGAGATGGAGTAAGTAATGCTCTAAAGAATGGATTATAGTGGGAAGGATTATGAATGGGATAATGGAAGCGGTAAACTTTGGTTAAGATTGAGGGGTCAGTTTAGGAATGTTGGTATAAGGGGTAGGGTTGAACTACGAGTGGAGTTAGTGTTGGGGTAGATTTAGGAATGCTGGTGTAAAGGTTAGGGTTTATGTCAGGGTGGAGTGAGGATTGGTGTTGGGGTTGTGGTTAGTGGTGAAGTAATGGCTAAGGAATAAGTTACGGGTTACCAAATAGTCAAAGGCTATAAGTGGTAAATGTCTTCATTTTGACCCCTATATTTTTTATAGAAATACATGTACTTTACAGCTTTTTTGCTTGTAATATTTTCATGTGACTGTTTTTTTTTTTACATACAAAAGAGGTATATCGGCTACCGGCCACTGGTATCTCTGTCGCAAATAGGATCCTCTGAGAGAACTGCTGGAACAGGTGATACATGAAACCAGTGCATTTCTGGGTTGGACTGGGGCTCACTGATATATTCTTGTTCAAGGATGTTCACGTGTGCTTCTGAGCACGACCGTCGGTTTTTAAAAGAAAGGGGATTGGGTGTACAAAAAAGCCCAGAGCAAGATTATCGAAAGTATGGGCACTAAAAATAAAAAAGAAACATGTGCACCCTTGTGTAACCGCCAGAGCTTAATTTGAGCCGGTGACTGCATGTGTGGCCACCGACACTTTCTTTTGGGCAGGGATTGTCTGGTCATGGATTAAAAAAGCAGCAGGTGAAATCAAGATTAAACAGCTTCGAAATACGGCACCCCGGCCATCTATAGCGCCGGATGCGGCTTCTGAACTAAACTTTGGGCCCTGGCACTTTTTTGTTTTTTTAACAAATAAAGCACTGTGAGCGCTCATTATTTCAAATACATTCCCGTAAAACAAACACCACACCAGTCTGCAGATGAGAAACAAAAGAGTCAACTTTCTTCTCAGTTAGGCCAGCGACAAAAATATTGTTTCAGTAAAATAGATTATTGCACAGGGTGGGGTACAGGAAATAAGAGGCAGAAGGAGGACAGCTATGTTTTGACCCCTGCCGCGCATCTAGTTAATCAGTTGCCCCCCACATCCATTCAAGAGAAGGTGGTATGCAGGGCGCTGTGCAGGGCACAATGAAACATGAACGGGATACAAGCAGCCTGGCACAGAAATAAAAGACCGAAAGAGCACAGGCAGGCCTCATGTGGAGGAAACTCCCTTTGAAGGTTTTCAGCCTCATACATTCAAAGCACCCTGTGGCCGCACTTACATAGCGCTCTATTGTGTGGATGAGTGTGTGTTACCGTACACAATAACTTCTGTCGCCTGGGCTAATCAATGAGAGGGGCCAGATAACACTAATTAGGGCCTCTGATACTAAAGAACTGACTTTGGGAACTGAAGCCTTCCTTTGTGTCTACAGCCTGGAGTCTGCTGGCAGTCTGAGAGCCTAGCTGCTTATGCAGAACGAGCCTTCATTTACCTCTTCTGTAACCTCCGCTGTTCTGCTTCCTCTGAGCTCCTAGACTGCATTCCTCGGCGGGTTCATGAAAAGTCCGCCTGAAGAAGACACACTCAAATGTTGTTTCACAGAAGGTCTCCTGCCGTCGACCATGTGGATCGGATTATTCGACTAACCCCTCTTGAATGTCACTCTCTGTTCTCTCCCGCCCTGACCCTGGATGGAATATTGTCTGGTTGGATTATTTGGCCACGTGCTCATCGTTATTACATCCATACATTTTGTTTGGCAACTACATGGTGACTGGCTTTTAGTCAAGAAATACTGTTCCCTCCTTTTATTAGCCAATGTCTTACCCTTACTAACATCCGTGCCATTGCCACAAACATGTGACCCCTACTCAGTTGTATTGCCTATGCGTGCATTCGCTTTTTTTTTTTAATGTATTCATGTTATTCCCTAATTTGAAACTTCAAGTCTGATTTTATGTAGAATGTCCTGCAAGGGATGGAGTCTCTCCGCTCATCATGGTATCTCAATTCAAATAAATGATTTCCCAAACATAATTTTGACTACTTATCTGGATAGACTCACACAGATGGCATTCAGCAAGCGTTGTAGTCCAAGCTTGGGTAAAGAAATGCACAAAACATCTCACTTTTACCAGTTAAGATCCCAGAAATTAAGGAGACACACAACTTTCTTTTCTGTCTTACCTTCTTTGTCTCTATATGTTTGTTTCTTTCTATATTTGTGTTTCTTTCTGTTTGTAGAGCAAATAGCAATGCATAGCATAGTACATGAACATATTCTACAGGTTCTTGGATAGTGAGAATCCAATGTAATGCATGGACTGAGCCTCCAATCTGTATTCCTTAATTGCTACCCATCTCGTCACCAGTTTTAAGTCGAACGCGTGTCTCATAGTCCTTTCGTCATGCATCCCTTGACGCAAAGGGGGTTAGATTGTCCCCTCAGAGTATGGTTCGAGCCTGGGACCCAGGGAGCCAGTGGTTAGCACCTACATTTTGCTTGAGTGAAAGCCCCTTGTGAGATGGGGTGCTATTTGGCCAAGCAAAGGGTTCTGGCACGTGTGTAATGTGATGCCAGATTGTGTATCCATCAAGTAGCTTTCCAGTAGGACCAAAGCGAAGTACAGAATATTTCGGATTTGTCACTAACGTTCACATTGAGTCAGTGAGTGTTTTCAGGGTTGGTTTTACATGATCATGTTTCTGTAGATTTAGGCACATTCTGACAATCTGATTGTGTAGTCTGCATTTTGTCTTTGAGCGTTCATGGCAGCCCAATATGATTAGGTTGCAGTAATCCACATTGCGCCATAAAAGAGCCCGGTATTTGGTTTAAAGAAGCAATTACATTCTACAGAACATGTGTAATTGCAAGACGATTCCGTCGATGAGAGCATAAATTTATAATGTGTACCATCGATCTGTGTCAAATATGATTCCCAGACTTCACAACCTGTAAGAGTTTGGTTTGTGTGGTTGTTAGCCCTGTGAGCCATACAACAGGTAGTTTTTAGTGATCTGTCCCCTCGGTACAGGGATCTCAATTTTAGCTAAATTCAAGCAGAAGAAAATCTCTTTGATCCAGTGGTACGTGGGGACTAGAAATCTGGTGATGTTTGCCTGACTCCTTGGCTCGTTAGTTCCTTTGGGACTGTACCTGGTTTAGTGTTTGTACCAGTTGAATCATACAGCTTTGAACAGTTTGGGTGAACAGGAGGCTTCCTGGGGGAAAGTCAGCAAGTGTACATTGATAGCTTTCTTGTGGATGATCCCGCTGGCCCATTGTACACTTGGCAACTTTGATTGAGAAAGGAGTTGATCTTTCTGGAGCCATTTTGGATGACCCAGTCTATCCTTTGAGTAGTGTAATAGCAATATAGATTATTGAGAAGCCCAGGAGTATTAGTGCTGCTTGCTTGCCTCTATCTAAGTTTAAAAAAAATATATATTTCTTTATTGCATTTTGCACAAGAAATAGAGGATAGATTATAGCATACATGTTATGTCATCATACCATAACTGTTTAGGGCATAAGACCAGACCCAAGGCTTTGTCTTGTCGCGTTTCCAACAAAGAAACAAAACACATCATAATAACCAAACAACATTACCAAAACCAATACAGTTTTCAACAGTTGTCACCCCCGCTTAATACCTCTCCCTTAGCTTTGTATGGTTTTAGTGGTTCAGATCATGTGGAATAACCTCTGTTCAAAATACTGTTCACCCATCACCTTTATCAATGCGGTAATCATTTGGGACCAAGTATACCGGGATCTCGTCCCGAGATAATACCTTCAGTTTGACTCCTTTCATCAGCCTGGCCAGGTCGGGCACCCTCAGGGGATTCCAGTAATGCCTGCGTCATCGTCCCCCAAGCAAGGAGGGCATCTTCCGCCTTCTCATCCCTCCTAATCTGCCTCATGTGTGCCTTTTCCGCCCCAGCCCATTCAAGCAAATCTTTCTCCCAGGCCTCCTGAGTCAGGGGCTTGCACTCAGCCAGTGGATTGCTATACATCTTTTCGCCACTGTGAGTCCTAGTATTGTGTGGCACCTGCTAAGTTTCTTTTTCGGATTGTGGGGAAGGAGTCCTAGGATGCATTTGTTAATCGTGCTCGGGACTTTCGGTTAGGCCTGGGCGGAGTTTGTGGAGTCGCACAACGCAGAACTACGCGGTGTGACTAAAAAACTCTGCCACGCTACCTGGAGTTCCGTGGGTGGGCGGAGTTTGCCGGGGCGCCCGTTCATGTTGCGAAATGCAACGCGGAGTGCGCCCTCGTGTTCCAAATCACACGCAAACTGCACCACGTGGATCGCATGGGTGCAGTTATCTTGTTTTTTTACTCTGTTTATGGTGCTTGGCCCCTAATTTTCAATCCCTCTTTAATCTCTTTAATCCTCCCCTATCAAACTTATCTACCCCTCATTTTTATTTATTATATTACTGTGTGTCTTTGTGTTTTTTAAAATAATTTTTTGTTTTTCGTGACTTTTTGGATTTTGTTTATTTTTCCCCTTACTTTCTTATTCCTTATTTCCTTTTCTTCCTTTACCCCACCCAGCCATGGCAGAGGTTCGCTTACCTTGCGGTTGGTGATACTCCCAGGTGTGCAGCCCTGGGCGATCTTCAGCGAAGAGGAGGTGGCAGCACTAGTTTCTTTTGTGCAGCGCCACCTCCCCTCCTTGCTGGCAGCAGGCCCGGAAGTGGATACCCCCTGCGGGAACGTCAGCTGCGCTGGGGGAGGGTGCGCCTGTGCATGCGGCACACTAGCCAGGTTCGGCGCACCGTCCATCAGTTGACGCACCGCTGGGTCTATATTCTTGACCGGGAGCAGGACCTGCTTGACCTGCGCAGTGTTGAGATTCTGGGGCTCAGTGAGTATTAATTTAGTTGTGTTTCTACAATGCTAAACATTTTTTACTGGATATCAGCTGCTCTCACTCAGAGGTAAGTTACGTTTTGTTTAAGAATATTATTTTTATGTGCTCCAGTTTCTAGTTTCCGCTAAGCAGGTGCTCAGCACTACCTAATCATACTCATCATTGGCGCTCGCTTTGGCTGAATAATTAAGAAGCCATTGCAGACTGTCCTCCTGTCACCATAGTGAATCAGTGATATCAGTGAGTTAGCATTCTCTCTCTGATTTTGTTTATGTAGCTTGTACAGTTCCATGCTATTTTCCAGCGATGTGTAGTATGCATCCATGCATTGCAAAAAAGGGAGACTGAGTTGGTCCATCAACAGGGTTAAGAAATGAGAATAGAATCAAAGATCATTCACTGGAATGCATTAGTTCCAAATGTAGTTTTTGTTAAGGAAATTTGGAAAAGGGATTTTAGGATTAGTAAGGGTAACTCAACGATAGTCGATAGAAGTACAATGTGACTGCGTTTGCCTGTAATAACAATTTTGTGGAGATCAACTGAAGCACTAAACTATTTTTTTTTAATCTTCTTCATTTCTTCTTACATCACCACCCAAGGGTAAGAAGAGGGAAGTTGCAGAGATGGCTTTTTTTTTCCAGGTATCAGAGCGCTTTACATGATCACCAGATGGGTCTGGCAAGAGCTGGGGAGGAGGCGCTGACCACCAGCACGGCTGCTGAGGGCTCTGCTTATTCAGTCAATCCTATTATTATTCCCCTAATGTTGGGTTTTATGATTGTTGTGGGCTTAGGGTAGAATCTTGGGGTATTGGAATGTTGGTGCTGGGCTCCAGGATGCGAGTTTCTGCCTGGAGGCTGGTGTTGATGGCGAGAAGTAAAGTTGGTCTGACACCCTTACCTGCCTTCTTCCTTTCATGTGGCAACGAGGACGGGATACAAATCCACTTTTGCAAAGCACAATGGATTAGCTCTTTTCCCTCTGCCCACTATGCTACTTTTAAATGTTGCCTTGTTTATTTTTTTAAACTGTCTCTTTTTTTCCAACTCCCTATTAAATTTTTGTTTAATTCCTGTTATCCCTGCATTATCTTTTTTTCCGTGTATTACAAGTTTTTCTTTTTTGGTAGCTGACTTTTCCGGTCTCTAGTCTCTAGTTCACTTATCTTCTGCTTTGTTGGTAATAATATCTCCCTTTCTCCTATATATCTTGCGGTACTGTAAGACTAAGTACACATTTTTGGTACTCTACTGTCTACCGTGAAGATTGCAGGCCCAAGTAAGCCAGTGTTATAATATTCACCATTTAGTTTTGTTGAGAGGGCTTTCTTTTTCCTGCTCATGCTCTAACAGTTGAGTTCACGAGAGAGTGGCCATTGTCATGGACCTCTCCCCCCTCCAATGTTGTGTGCTGTGTAATTCATTTATACAGTATTCCAGTAGTTTCCATGACAGTGCAGCATTGCTGGAAAAAAGTATGATGTCCCTTTGCATTTGCCAGCCAACAGCATATGTCTTTCACCGACCATTATTCCACCCATTCATTGTGTCATCATGATCATCATAGATTGTAGCTCTGCTCAGCTATTATGAAAAGTTTTTTGGTTGGCTTCACTACTTGGCTTGTATAACATTGTCAACAAACCAAATGCCCAGAGTGATATTTTTGTTAGAAGATACTGGAGTACTAACCCAACTGTAGCGATGAATTGCAGTTGTAGTTAGTTAGTCTTTATTTCGGTTCTTTTAGACCATAAAATCATACAAAAACACTATACACAAAACAATTAATTACATTATCAATGCGGTATTAGTTTGATGAAATAGGTAAAAATTGTAAAACAGTTTTACCAGTAAGAAATCTATTAAAACAGTGCACAGTTCATCAGTACATTTTGCAAATAAATAACCAAATAAAAAGTTTTCTAAAAGGATGAGTATAGCAGCAATCATATTTCCATTTAAAGGGTACAGTAATACAATTTTCAAACTAAGTCTACCCTGGGGCCATCATGGGTCGCATGTGAATAAACTGATCAAAAAGTGCATATCCAGTTAGAACAGTGCTCCCTGCTTTTACCTGTATAACCACACTATGTAGAGAAATTGTCTGACTCCAAAACCCCCTACCTGCCTAGTATCTCATCTCAGGATACAATAAGCCACCCGATATGGCCTCACACCCCAGAGAGTACACATCAATTTGATCCATCTCCGCAGGGCCTGGCGTATGCGGGGCAGAAAAAAAGAATGTGTTCACCATCCTAAGTGGCATGTTTACAAAAATCACAGGCTGGGGGAATAGTTTGGTGATACTTCCATCTATGTGTAAAGTTGTTGACTTGAAGTGTTCCCAATCTGAATTTAATATACAATGTGCGTGCCATGGGTGGTTGGATCTGGTCAATGTATTCTTCCTTGGCAGGGAGGACTTTACAGGCCAAGAAGGCTTCTACCAACTCCCAAGAGCTTGCTTTTAGGTGGTGTTCATTTATTCTCTTATCCCAAAAGGTGGTTTTAACTCTACTCTTTGAGTCTACCCCCATTGATGAAGGGTTATTCCAAAGGTCACTCAGGCCCAGGTCAGTAAGATGGAATTTGACATGCTTTAGACGGGGGAGAAGATGAGCGTTTCTATGGAACATGATGTCCTCCGTAGCTAGCCTGTAATGAGATCGACCATAGCCTCCCCAGTAGAGGAGTGGATTTAAAACTGATAAATCGCCCACCCTTTTTAATCAAGTGTCGTAAAAAAGCGGGAGGGTGGGTATGCTCTGCGGGAGGCTAAATAGTGATCTCAGGAAGTTATTTTCCTTGGTGATCAGGCCTTTGATGTTGGAAATTCCCCATACTTCGGCACCATAAGTAGCCTGTGCTGTTGCCCTATGTACTCCTATTGCTGGTGATGCAGACTTAGGGGTGGTTGCCCTATACCTCTTTATAATTGCAGAGGCAGAATGTAAGACAGCCACCTCACTATTTTCCGTCTGAGCTTTCTATATCCTGCTCTTATTAATACTAATCCCTAGGTAGTCGAATTTGCCTACTACCGGGAGAGACTCCCCGTTCAGCTGAAAATCCCCTCTGTGGGATTTGTGTGGGTTGAGTACCATGATCTTCGTTTTGAAGGCATGCACCTACAGCCCACGGGTGAGATAAAACGTGTAAAATTTGTTAAAAAGGTTTTGGAGCCCAGATGGAGTGCAGGAAAGCAGGAGAGTATTGTCAGTGAATAGAAGCGCTGGGGTAAAGCAACCGGGTAATTTGGGGGAGTCATGTGTGCACTCACCGAAGAAGGAAACCACGTTGTTGATGTATAGTGAAAAGAGAGTGGGCGCGAATACACACCCCTGCCTTACTCCATGCTACACTGGGATTGGGTGGGTCAGGTCACCACCTGGGCCCTATCTAGCCACCGTGGTGGTGTTACTATGGTGTCTAATGAGGATATCCAGCAGGGGTGGATCAATGCCCATTGCGGCCAGAGTGGACCAGAGTTGCTGCCATGAAACCAAATCAAAGGCTGCCCTGAGGTCTACAAACCACAAGTAAAGGTGGTCCCTAGAAAGCCTGAGGTATTTAGCTGTTATGAGGTCAAACCGAAAGAGCTGGTCAACTGTGCTAACCCTAGAACAAAAGCCATCCTGAAATGGTGTCAAGATTTCTGCCTCATCCATCCAGTCCTGTAATCTAGCCAGGATCTGACGGCAGAAAATCTTTTGCAAATTATCTATGAGGCTAATGGGCCGGTAGTTATTTGGGGATCCCCTGTCTCCCTTTTTATAGATTGGAATGATCTGAGCATTTTTTCAGGATTCTAGGACCTGTCTGTCTGCTAGTATGTCATTTGTAAGTTCATTGATATACGGGCCCCACACCTGTGGTTCAGAAAAAAATAGATCCCCTGGAATTCTATCTGGACCCAGAGCCTCCCAGGGCGCATGTCCACAGTTTCTTGGAGAGAAAATTGCAGCAGGGAAGACTCATGGACACATTCTTGATCCAGGACTTGGAGTGCAAGGGCATCCAAGCCTGTGCCAGGGAAAGCGTAAATGATAGAGAAATGATCAACCCACTGTTGAATTGAAAATTCTATGGGGCTAGTAGAACGAGGGCATCCATCAGAGAAGATATGCCAGAACTTCTGTGAATCGTTTTTACTGGATGCCTCAACCAGAGCTTGCCAATTAGAATCCACCCAGCTTTGTTTAATGCTGGATGTCAGCCGTTTATAATTAAATTGGGCAACCCGAATTCCCTCATGGTCTCCTCTTTTAACAGCCTCGATTAGCGTGCTCTTTGCCTGGTGATACTCTTTATTGTACCAAGATGGAGACTGCCCAAGTGAGGAAATATTGTTACAATTTTGAACCTTTGTACAGTGGGATTAAAGACACTGAACCGGTTGGGATGCTAGTCTAGTGATAGAGAACCTTCTTCTGGATGGTCAATAAGTGGTTTAAGGATCTTGTTATATACATTATAAATGCCAGCTATGGTGGCCGTATCGAGGGATAATTTAGACCATTTTATTGACTTCCTATTATTGTTCAAACTAACTTTAGTTTCCAACTTCTGTCCCAGTGAATTAAAATTCCAAGAGTAAGAACATTCCAGTTTAAGCTGCAGGGTGCTATGGTCACTGTCCGTTCGAGGTAGAATTTCAAAATCAACTGCTAGGTGCCATAGCTCTACATCCTGGAGGACATAATCAATTCTACTGTGACTGAAGCCCGCGAAAATGTGTGAACATATTTTAAATCTGACGGGAACCTCCCGTTGCATGCATGAATACCATAGTTCAAAGTTAGGGTGAAGAGTTGCATTGCTGCCACTAGCCAGGAGGAGAGAGATTTGATCTCAAAGGGCGAAATGCCTCGAGACTCGTCTTCCATACTAAAAACGGATGATAAACCATCCAATGGCTCAAAGGTGGCCTTGAAGCCACTCAATTATCAGTGGGCAGCAAGCATCTCTCGAGGCCAAAAGACATACAAGTTGGCATAGCATGGGGGATTCCTTGTTACGAGGAGATGAGCGGTTGTAAACATTGTACAGATCAACCTTACTTTCTTTACAGCCTCTCAAGGAAAGACCCAAAATGTCATTACTATGGGTTTCTAGTGTTTTTACAATTATGTCCTTGGAGTTCTTAACCCATTCAATGAGGCTGCTGGAAGGGCGACCGTAGCTTCAATGCTGTCATTAGAGTACAATTATCTTCGATTGAAGGTACGTCAGTGGACTTAGGGGCCGATTCCGATCTCGGTCGGAGGCGCACCCAATACTATTCGGTCGGGAAAAAAGCCATGCGAAAGCCAGTTTCCCGACCGATCCGTACAGCACACCGAACGAGCAAGTACGATGCGCACAACAGCAGAAATCCCGGCCGAGCCGTACTCACCCAAACCAGGTCCTGTTCTCCGACCGAGGCGAATCCGGAAACGCCGAATCGAGTCGCACGGAAGGGAAAATGCAGCCCCGTCCGGCCGGACAGAGTACGATGCGCTTTCCGTACGCGCCGAACCCGTCGCTACGCACGGCACGTCAAAGCATCCGGGAGAGGCGCACATAAGCTCCGAATCGCGCCACAACACGATCCACGGCTACGAGAGCGAACACAGCACAGACGAGGACGACGC
The DNA here is from genome assembly GCA_963921515.1 of Calotriton arnoldi. NCBI lineage: Eukaryota > Metazoa > Chordata > Amphibia > Caudata > Salamandridae > Calotriton > Calotriton arnoldi. The sequence goes on along the minus strand of CAWUFW010007252.1, from coordinate 18,837 downwards.
GAAGCGGACGAGGACGAAGCGGAGCGACGAGGACGAAGCCAAGCGACGAGGACGGCGCGAAGCAACGAGAAGGACGAACGACACGAACCAACCATGAATCCCTTCGTCCCGATCATACCAATATTCTACATCTACTACCGGAACAGGCACGGACGCGTACGGCGCAGAAGGTAAGTCAGACACCAACCACAAAACACATACAACACGTACACGACACATCACACACATACACTGGGAATCTGAATATACTTTCAACAGCAGCACCATAGGGGCGGGATGCCCATCACCAATGCCACATATGCACACAGGGGCCTGAATGCGCGCCACCACCCCAACCCAGGGGGCTGGATGCCCTACCACTACTACCACCCTTAGCCAGGGGCAGGATGCCCACCACTACTACCACCCTTAGCCAGGGGGCTGGATGCCTACCACTACTACCACCCTCACCCAGGGGGGCAGGATGCCCACCACTACTACCACCCTTAGCCAGGGGGCAGGATGCCCACCACTACTACCACCCTCACCCAGGGGGCAGGATGCCCACCACTACTACCACCCTCACCCAGGGGGGCAGGATGCCCACCACTACTACCACCCTTAGCCAGGGGGCAGGATGCCCACCACTACTACCACCCTCACCCAGGGGGGCAGGATGCCCACCACTACTACCACCCTTAGCCAGGGGGCAGGATGCCCACCACTACTACCAACCTCACCCAGGGGGGCAGGATGCCCACCACTACTACCACCCTCACCCAGGGGGGCAGGATGCCCACCACTACTACCACCCTTAGCCAGGGGGCAGGATGCCACCACTACTACCAACCTCACCCAGGGGGGCAGGATGCCCACCACTACTACCACCGTCACCCAGGGGGGCAGGATGCCCACCACTACTACCACCCTCACCCAGGGGGGCAGGATGCCCACCACTACTACCACCCTTAGCCAGGGGGCAGGATGCCCACCACTACTACCACCCTTAGCCAGGGGGCTGGATGCCTACCACTACTACCACCCTCACCCAGGGGGGCAGGATGCCCACCACTACTACCACCCTTAGCCAGGGGGCAGGATGCCCACCACTACTACCACCCTCACCCAGGGGGGCAGGATGCCCACCACTACTACCACCCTCACCCATGGGGGCAGGATGCCCACCACTACTACCACCCTTAGCCAGGGGGCAGGATGCCCACCACTACTACCACCCTCACCCAGGGGGGCAGGATGCCCACCACTACTACCACCCTTAGCCAGGGGGCAGGATGCCCACCACTACTACCACCCTCACCCAGGGGGCAGGATGCCCACCACTACTACCACCCTCACCCAGGGGGGCAGGATGCCCACCACTACTACCACCCTTAGCCAGGGGGCAGGATGCCCACCACTACTACCACCCTCACCCAGGGGGGCAGGATGCCCACCACTACTACCACCCTTAGCCAGGGGGCAGGATGCCCACCACTACTACCACCCTCACCCAGGGGGGCAGGATGCCCACCACTACTACCACCGTCACCCAGGGGGGCAGGATGCCCACCACTACTACCACCCTCACCCAGGGGGGCAGGATGCCCACCACTACTACCACCCTTAGCCAGGGGGCAGGATGCCCACCACTACTACCACCCTTAGCCAGGGGGCTGGATGCCTACCACTACTACCACCCTCACCCAGGGGGGCAGGATGCCCACCACTACTACCACCCTTAGCCAGGGGGCAGGATGCCCACCACTACTACCACCCTCACCCAGGGGGGCAGGATGCCCACCACTACTACCACCCTCACCCAGGGGGGCAGGATGCCCACCACTACTACCACCCTTAGCCAGGGGGCAGGATGCCCACCACTACTACCACCCTCACCCAGGGGGGCAGGATGCCCACCACTACTACCACCCTTAGCCAGGGGGCAGGATGCCCACCACTACTACCACCCTTAGCCAGGGGGCTGGATGCCTACCACTACTACCACCCTTAGCCAGGGGGCAGGATGCCCACCACTACTACCACCCTCACCCAGGGGGGCAGGATGCCCACCACTACTACCACCCTTAGCCAGGGGGCAGGATGCCCACCACTACTACCACCCTCACCCAGGGGGGCAGGATGCCCACCACTACTACCACCCTCACCCAGGGGGGCAGGATGCCCACCACTACTACCACCCTTAGCCAGGGGGCAGGATGCCCACCACTACTACCACCCTCACCCAGGGGGGCAGGATGCCCACCACTACTACCACCCTCACCCAGGGGGCAGGATGCCCACCACTACTACCACCCTTAGCCAGGGGGCAGGATGCCCACCACTACTACCACCCTCACCCAGGGGGCAGGATGCCCACCACTACTACCACCCTCACCCAGGGGGGCAGGATGCCCACCACTACTACCACCCTCACCCAGGGGGGCAGGATGCCCACCACTACTACCACCCTTAGCCAGGGGGCAGGATGCCCACCACTACTACCACCCTCACCCAGGGGGGCAGGATGCCCACCACTACTACCACCCTTAGCCAGGGGGCAGGATGCCCACCACTACTACCACCGTCACCCAGGGGGGCAGGATGCCCACCACTACTACCACCCTCACCCAGGGGGCAGGATGCCCACCACTACTACCACCCTTAGCCAGGGGGCAGGATGCCCACCACTACTACCACCCTCACCCAGGGGGGCAGGATGCCCACCACTACTACCACCCTTAGCCAGGGGGCAGGATGCCCACCACTACTACCACCCTCACCCAGGGGGGCAGGATGCCCACCACTACTACCACCGTCACCCAGGGGGCAGGATGCCCACCACTACTACCACCCTCACCCAGGGGGGCAGGATGCCCACCACTACTACCACCCTTAGCCAGGGGGCAGGATGCCCACCACTACTACCACCCTTAGCCAGGGGGGCTGGATGCCTACCACTACTACCACCCTCACCCAGGGGGGCAGGATGCCCACCACTACTACCACCCTTAGCCAGGGGGCAGGATGCCCACCACTACTACCACCCTCACCCAGGGGGCAGGATGCCCACCACTACTACCACCCTCACCCAGGGGGGCAGGATGCCCACCACTACTACCACCCTTAGCCAGGGGGCAGGATGCCCACCACTACTACCACCCTCACCCAGGGGGCAGGATGCCCACCACTACTACCACCCTTAGCCAGGGGGCAGGATGCCCACCACTACTACCACCCTCACCCAGGGGGGCAGGATGCCCACCACTACTACCACCCTCACCCAGGGGGGCAGGATGCCCACCACTACTACCACCCTTAGCCAGGGGGCAGGATGCCCACCACTACTACCACCCTCACCCAGGGGGGCAGGATGCCCACCACTACTACCACCCTTAGCCAGGGGGCAGGATGCCCACCACTACTACCACCCTTAGCCAGGGGGCTGGATGCCTACCACTACTACCACCCTTAGCCAGGGGGCAGGATGCCCACCACTACTACCACCCTCACCCAGGGGGGCAGGATGCCCACCACTACTACCACCCTTAGCCAGGGGGCAGGATGCCCACCACTACTACCACCCTCACCCAGGGGGCAGGATGCCCACCACTACTACCACCCTTAGCCAGGGGGCAGGATGCCCACCACTACTACCACCCTCACCCAGGGGGCAGGATGCCCACCACTACTACCACCCTCACCCAGGGGGGCAGGATGCCCACCACTACTACCACCCTTAGCCAGGGGGCAGGATGCCCACCACTACTACCACCCTCACCCAGGGGGCAGGATGCCCACCACTACTACCACCCTTAGCCAGGGGGCAGGATGCCCACCACTACTACCACCCTCACCCAGGGGGCAGGATGCCCACCACTACTACCACCCTCACCCAGGGGGGCAGGATGCCCACCACTACTACCACCCTTAGCCAGGGGGGGCAGGAAGCCTACCACTACTACCACCCTTAGCCAGGGGGGCTGGATGCCTACCACTACTACCACCCCCATTCACAGGATGGACAATGCATGACACAACAAGCACACCACAACCTAGGGAATGCAAGATTAAGACATCCCCCCACCACCATGACAAGCGTGTGAGCAGGCTGTGTCAAATGCCTACAACACCGAACATGACATTGAACATACAATGTGACCCCCTAGCACATGTGCCACACATATATGTGTGTGGCACCCACAATGCAAGCAGCCCATGACCATTGTGGCAATGGGGCCTAAACCCCCATCATCACAGTGACCAAAAGGCAAGTGTGGGGTCCATAGCTGAAGCACATTTTGACCATTGTGGCAATGGGGTCTAAACCCCCATCATCACAGTGACCAAAAGGTAAGTGTGGGGTCCATAGCTGAAGCACATTTTGACCATTGTGGCAATGGGGTCTACACCCTCATCATCACAGTGACCAAAAGGTAATTGTTGACAAAGAAAGAGCTGCAACTGCCAAACTGCATGGATCATTCCTGGTCACAGAACCAAAAACTCATCTGTGGCAAAGTAGTGGATGTGTCCCATTGCAACATAAATTGGGGGAGCCAAATACTGCAGTGCAAATGAAACATTCCTTTGGCCATGTGCAGACAAACAACACCCATGGGGGCTGAGACCGTCAACAGTCATCAATGACACAATGACAGAAGTGACCATCAGAATGCAGAACCACATATTTGCACCAATGGGCACACAAATGCAGATACCCTGTGGAGACAGCAGATGTGAGGTGAACAGATACCATACCATGGCAGCAATGGGACACACAAACCATGATCACTGTGCTGACCGATGACCTAGGAGTCCCAGGGACAGCAGGGGAAACACACCAAACAACATACAGCCAATGGCACACCCAAGATATGCCAATGCAGTGGTGCAGATGCACAAACACAAACAGGCAGACCAACACTGTCATCATACACAGCAGGTGAGGGGTGGGGGTGCCAGTGTCCCCAGGCAACAACACAACACATGAGGAGAGCTGAATACCAATCATACAGATGTGCATACACTGCCACACTAAGCTAACTCATGGATCCAAATCCCCTATGTGGGCAAGCAGGCATTGACAGGTGAGAGGGAGCACAAAACACACATGTCACACAGGCACGTAGGAACAACAACTGACACAGCAAGTCACAGACACACCACAGCACCACCCCCAGGGCCCCCACAATGTGGTGACCCTGGGCTGAAGAAAAATACCACTGTGATGACAAAGCTAAATGTCGTTCACACTGTGAACCACAGTCAGGTGTCCTGAGCAACTAACTACCATCACACCTACACAAGCACAAATCAATCAGCATGGCCAGTAAGCCAAGGCCAACATGGAGGCAGGGGACTAGCCGGGCAACAACTCTCATCTGCACACACTCAAGACCACACCCCTCGACCTCCAACAATGTGCAGCAGTGAAGTACACATGCACTGGTGACATTGCACATGCACCCATTACTATTCCAGGGTGGTGGGTGGGAACCAAGGTGTAGAAACACATCACACATGGACACTCAACAAGACTCCTGAATGTCTGACACACTGCACACTACGCTGTACATGGACATGACGGCAATACCACACCGACCAATGGGATCCCAGCCACAGTCACACACCAATGAAGAAGCCAAGGTCACCCACAAAGAACACACATAGACAACAACCAACATTGCAGCCCGGACCCTAAGGAGTGCCAGCAGTCACACACACAACGTGTCACAATCACTGAAAGATAACACAAACTGGAAATCACATGACAGGGGCAAACAACAAGTGCCAAAGGGAAACCTGACTGTGACCCATCTGCGTCAGCACACAAACTCTGCCCTGACAGCAAACACACCTATGGGTGACACCCTGATGACCAGTAATGTGCCATGCACCCACATCACAGAGAACACAGGGAGAAGACTTTGGGGGAACATAGCTCAAGTCAGCAAGCATCACAAACAGGTACAACACTAGGGATCACAGCATGCGCAGATGAATGGAAGTGAACACACAGACATGCACATACAACACACACCTTGGGCGCAGGCAATGTCACACGTGTACACACTGCCATGAGGGGACTCCACTCCTGTGTGAGGAAAGCTGTGCCATATGTTGCCTCAGTAGGGCCCCATCATGTCAGCTGAGCACTTGGTCACACAATCAACAATTAGCACCAAATGAGGGCTCCCATCACATCAGCCTGGTCATGGATGTGCCAACGGAATCATCAGCACAGATCCAACACACTTGTATAGCAATGTTGCACTGACTACACGGATGAGTCCCTCCCCATTGATGCCCAAACCTGCATGTCCACTGGAGATGGCAACACGGTCAGGGAAGTAGACAAATGCAACGATGGCAGGCACAACAGATGTGCAGGGGTGGAAGCCACAGATATGAAATTGCCAATGTAAGTAGGAAACCCATTGCCAAATACTGAACACATGACACCCTCAGATGCTGCTATTGATGACATGGATACACCACATGATAGGACACATTCCCCCTGGACCACATGGGTTCCTGCACAGTAACACTTCATAATCATGAGACCAGATATCACCATCACTGCAGCAAGGGCATGGTTAGCTGCACCAACAACATGTACATCTGAAGCATGAGCACTAGAGAAAGAAAGTTGCTTTATTCAGCATATGTGTTGAGGCCAAACGAAGTCCTGAAAAAGAGCAAAGGCCAATGGCCAGTCCATTGTCAAAGTTCAAACAGGGTGACACTGGCAGATGTCACCCTACGCATGCCTGCACAATACCAGGGACAATCCACTAGGAGGGGCAACCGGGGGCAGGCCAGGCACCGCAGGGACAGGATCAGGGCTCACCAGGGGAGTCAGGGAAGGGGTGGTGGGTGCTGGAGAGCCACTGACAACTGCAGTGGAGGTGTCTGACATGGTGTGTGCCGGCACAACTGGGGGGCATGACACAGATGTCGTGGGTGCCGGCACAACTGCAGTGGACCCTGCAGATGGGGTGGACAGGTCCGCCACTGCAGTGCCCAAGTCAGACAGGGCGGTAGTGGACTCCACTGCAGTGCCTACCTCCAGGGGAGGAGAATGGGGAACAGGCAAGGTGGGTTGGACAGAGGGGGGACACCCTCACCACATCAGTGGCACAGACAAGCGCAGCGGGGGTGTGGTGCTGGGAGAGCAAGTGGCAGGGGGAGAAGGCCGGAGCATCTTGGGGATGGTATATCTGTGGGTGGGGGAACCTGGGGCAGGGTGTGGTGGGGGCACCTGTGCAGTGGGGGCCTGAGGGATGGAGGACGGAGACCTTGTGCCTGAGCTGCAGGGCGGTGGCGGGGTCTTGCTCTTAGCACTCCGGGGGGACTTGCGGGTGGGGGCCTCAGTCCGTCTGCGCCTGGGGAGGGTGTCCGGGGGCGAGGGGCACTCTGCTCCGTGTGGGTGGGCTTCCTCTTCCCCCGGGATGCTGGAGCAGCTTCATCGGTGGGGAAGAGGCCGAGGTCACAGAGGAAGAGCTGCTGTGACTTTGGGGTTGCAGGTGAGGCAAGGGAGGGTGCTTTGGAGGGAGAGGGAACTGAGGACTGCGCAGTGCATGTGGATGCGTGTGTGTGTTCCAGGGCCCCATCCCCTGTGAGTCTGGCTTCAGTCCCCTGAATGTGCGTGCGTGTGCGTTTTGTCATTGGCGTGTGTGTCAGTGTGCTGGATGTGTGTGTGCTGGTGTGTGCCAGTGTGTGTGTGCCTGGGATGGGTAAGGTGCTGGGGAGTGTGGATGGAGCAGAGGCAGGAGGGGTGAGGGACCGTTTGAGGAGGGACACTGCTGCCGTCAGGGAGGAGTCCATGGACCTATTGCCCCTCTGTAGGTCAGACATGCCCGATGAGATGCCCTCCATGAACGACACCAGCTGAGTCAACAGCGCGGTGTGCGCATGGAGGACACTCAGCATGGCTGTCTGCCCTACATGGAGCTGGCGAAGGAGGTACACAGACTCCTCACTCAGGGCAGCAGGGGACACAGGGGCAGGGGGTGCGGTGCCTGGCCCAAAGGAGACACGCTCCCGGACATGGGAGCCTCCACGGACCTGGGGAATGGGAGCCGATGGGAGGGCGGTGGTGGTGCTGGTGGTGGCGGGGACAGCAACACTAGCTGGGGTGTGGTGGCTGCTGACACCCGCCTCCACAAGGGAGTCATCCTCCGAGTTGCTCTGGTCCTCAGCTGAGGTGGATGCTGCTGAGGACTCCTCGGTGTGGCTCCCCTCGCCCTCCGTGCCACTGGGTCCCTCCGACCACTCCTCGGCTGCTGACCCAGTCTGGCTCTCCGGCTCCTCCTGGTCCGTGGAGCTGTCCCCTTCCGTGGCCGTGGATGTATCTGCAAACAATGGGGAAACAGACAGACATCAGTCACCTGCACATAACGCACACACCACTGTGAGCACAGCACATCACAGAGCAAGCCCTGGCATCATTAGTTGTACATTGCTAAAAGTGCACTAATTGAACAGGAGAAGTCAATTGTCACTCTGATGCCAAGCATGGCACTCACATCCCACATGGCCTTGCACCCATCTGTCTGGTGTCTGTTGGATTGCAACACCCCAGTGTTGACACATGCACCAAGTACACAGTAGTTGGACAGTGCAGAGGACACGGTGTGGACACATCACAGCTCTTGCCACTGAGTCAGTACAGGTTTACGGATGTAAGGGATGCCCAGAGTCAAATAGGAAATGCATGTGATGCATACCAGCGACAGACACCATGATGCACCCATGTCCTGATAGCCAGCGCCACTATGGTGTGCATGTAGCACATGTCACTCCCCTGCAGGATCACCAATCAGTAGACACATGCCATGGCGGAGGCATGACTGCAAAGTCATACATCACTGTCTCAGTGATGTATGACTTTGCAGCCAGACAACAACACTCTGCACTGTGTCACAATAGTAGGTCATGGGGAATGCAAGTCCTGGAGCTGCACAAGTGCACATGTACATCCCCCCACAACACATCCTCTTAACCCTCATCTGTCCAGGTCATACCTATTGGACATATGGGAGACCTGTGACACTACCCTCTGAACCTGAGCCCCTCACACTCTGCTGTGCATGGGGAACAGCTGCCTGAACTTCACATTTACATGCCCCAGTCTGCATGGGCAGCTGATCAGACACCTATGTGTCACACAAGTATCGTCTCCTATGGTCACATCTCCAGTGGCATGCTGAGCCCCTACCAAGAAACTCCACAGCAGTCCTGGCGACTAATCCACAGCACACTGACACAGAGGCAGACACCTGAGGGGCAAATCACTGTGCACAATGTGTCCTCTGATACACGGGAGTGGGAGTACAGAGTGTATTGTATGGCCTGGAGTAGGCATGACTGTCCAGCCCCACATGAATGAGGGATGAGCCCTGGACTGTAGGCAGCTGGCTAAGTATGTGTGACACACGTCATATACATACTCCTGGGGCCCAAACATTGTTCCCACCCGCAGCATGGGTGTGTGCCAGGTACCCCAGCCACATGTGGTGGATCAGCTCAGCAATTGGACCACAGATCAAAGTAACACGCTGAATACATGTCAGAATACAGGCATTGTGTAAGCAATGGACCCACCCATGATGCCCACCACAGAGTCAGGGAAACAGATGCTGTCTCCCACCTTGAGTCAAGCAAACTGCAAGGACACAGTCCTAAGTGACAGAATTCCCTGCATGTAAGGGCCACACCTGGGTATCAGATGAGGAGTGGGCAGTGCACAATAGAGGGACATGGCTCCTGGACAACATGACTGCTGTACAGTGGCAGTTCAACCTGGCCCGAGGAGGGCACATAACATGTTAGACAGAGTACACAGTGCAGTCTTTGACTCACCCCCTCCTTGCTGCTCTCTGGCCTTCAGCTGCCCATCCAGGTCTGGAAAGACCACCGCCAGGATCCTGAGCATGTGGGGGTCAGGGTCCGTGTTCCGCCCCTCCTGCGAGGAGGCGACAGCTTCAGCTGGACCCGTGCAATCCTCCGGGTCCAGCCCCGAAGGTCCTGCCACCTCTTTTGGCAGTTGCGGATCCGGCGCTTGTAGACCCCCACGGACCGGACAGCCCGGACGATGTCCTTCCAGATCTCATGCTTCCGATGGGCAGAAGCCTGTCAGGATGACAAAGTGATAAGGACATTACTACACATGCAACATATCCGTGCATGACACAGTTGCATATACATGTCGCAATCACAGGGGCACATGGTGTACCCAGGCAGTGCACGGCTGGCCATGGACAGTTTTCCAGAAGTCACTACATGGTATCATAGCATGGGGAGTAAAACCCTGTTCAGAAGCACTGTCACTGCACCATACCTGTCCAGTGCAAGTCACTACACACTATGGGGGTGACAACTACTCAGTGAGCCTGCTAGCCAGTGGTGTGCTGACTCTCAGCCTTGCAAGTCAGACAAAATGCACATTCAGAAAGGCAGTGCACAGAACACTCACCTGCTCCCCTGGTGTCCCATACAGCTTGCTGTACTGTGGAAGTAGGCTGTCCAGCAGGGCCTGGTTCTCTTCAAGGCTGAAGGCTGGGGCTCTCTCCACAGTACGTGCCATTGCAGGGTCCAGAGGGGCAGAGACAGCAGCAGTGCAGTGGCAGATGTCGTCCTGGAGCATGTAGTGCAGGCAAGTGGGCTCTCAGGGGAACATGCAGCAATATATATGTGCTGGAGAGGCAGATACTGTCCCTTGTGTCCAAAGTGATAGGTCCAAGTCGTTTGCATCTTCTGAATCTGGCCAATCCATGGAATAGCAGCACCAAAACACGCCCACAGCATCCTTCAAAATTTCAACTTCATGACATACATGATTTTGCAACATTGTTGTGGGTGACCAACTGATTTTCCAGCAACCGACTCGTTCGAATATTCGAAAACGCGTCCGTTGCCAGGCAAGCCCATTGTCAATGGGTGCGCACCGATCGGTCCATTGCTGTTCAACGCGCACAGGGGTACAACGCGTACCCGCACACATTGAATGCAATGGGCCGGCCGGAGGCACCGATCGGTCCATTGCTGTTCAACGCGCACAGGGGTACAACGCGTACCCGCACACATTGAATGCAATGGGCCGGCCGGAGGCACCGATCGGTCCATTGCAGTACAACGCGCACAGGGGTACAACGCGTACCCGCACACATTGAAAGCAATGGGCCGGCCGGAGGCACCGATCGGTCCATTGCTGTTCAACGCGCACAGGGGTACAACGCGTACCCGCACATTGAATGCAATGGGCCGGCCGGAGGCACCGATCGGTCCATTGCAGTACAACGCGCACAGGGGTACAACGCGTACCCGCACACATTGAATGCAATGGGCCGGCCGGAGGCACCGATCGGTCCATTGCTGTTCAACGCGCACAGGGGTACAACGCGTACCCGCACACATTGAATGCAATGGGCCGGCCGGAGGCACCGGTCGGTCCATTGCAGTACAACGCGCACAGGGGTACAACGCGTACCCGCACACATTGAAAGCAATGGGCCGGCCGGAGGCACCGATCGGTCCATTGCTGTTCAACGCGCACAGGGGTACAACGCGTACCACACACATTGAATGCAATGGGCCGGCTGGAGGCACCGATCGGTCCATTGCAGTACAACGCGCACAGGGGTACAACGCGTACCCGCACACATTGAAAGCAATGGGCCGGCCGGAGGCACCGGTCGGTCCATTGCTGTTCAACGCGCACAGGGGTACAACGCGTACCGCGCACATTGAATGCAATGGGCCGGCCGGAGGCACCGATCGGTCCATTGCTGTTCAACGCGCACAGGGGTACAACGCGTACCCGCACACATTGAATGCAATGGGCCGGCCGGAGGCACCGATCGGTCCATTGCAGTACAACGCGCACAGGGGTACAACGCGTACCCGCACACATTGAAAGCAATGGGCCGGCCGGAGGCACCGATCGGTCCATTGCTGTTCAACGCGCACAGGGGTACAACGCGTACCCGCACACATTGAATGCAATGGGCCGGCCGGAGGCACCGATCGGTCCATTGCTGTTCAACGCGCACAGGGGTACAACGCGTACCCGCACACATTGAATGCAATGGGCCGGCCGGAGGCACCGATCGGTCCATTGCTGTTCAACGCGCACAGGGGTACAACGCGTACCCGCACACATTGAATGCAATGGGCCGGCCGGAGGCACCGATCGGTCCATTGCAGTACAACGCGCACAGGGGTACAACGCGTACCCGCACACATTGAATGCAATGGGCCGGCCGGAGGCACCGATCGGTCCATTGCTGTTCAACGCGCACAGGGGTACAACGCGTACCCGCACACATTGAATGCAATGGGCCGGCCGGAGGCACCGATCGGTCCATTGCAGTACAACGCATCACTGTACATGTGACTGGCATATGTCAGCATGCCTGTCTCAGATGGACATATGCCAGCCACAGATAGCTCCCAGGGAGTGAGGGGCACACCTACATCACGACAGCCTGTCCAAACCTTATCATAAGGCATGTAAGGCTGCATTTCCTATTGTGTGTATGTTGGTGTACATGTTGTCCTGTGGGTGTCACCTGTGGGCAGCCACCCCCAGGCTGTGCACGTGTTAATGGGGACAGGATCCTGGGTGTTACGTGTACGTGACCACTGTGATGTGCAACTGTTCATATCTGTGCATGTGCCATGGTCACATTTCACAGTGGTGTTTGTGTATGTCATGTCACATACCCCGTGAGTCCCATGTGGGACGGTATGTTTGAGCCAGGGTGTCCCAGTGGCACAATAGTGATGGCCCTCCACAGTCTGTGTGCATGTAGTGTTTACAATGTCTCTGATTTCATGTGCACAATGGGAGACAGTCTCCACATCCACGTTGTGTGTGCATGGACTCTGATGTTGTGCGTGTGTGTCACAGACGTCCATGGCTCTCCTGCCATGGCAAGTGTGGCCACTACCTGTGGGGGTCATGTTTGTTTTGTTGTGGTGTACACATGATACTCCAGGTGATGCCAGTGTCCATGTGGCATTACAGGGTCCCTGGGAATGTGCCTGTCGTTGAGCTGTGGTGCCTGGGGCACATCTGTCCTCACATGTCACTGGGGGGTGACTGTGACACAGCATCATGATATCCAATGGGCCAACCTGGGACAAATTGATGCCACCTGTGGGACCGTGTTGACAGATGTTGGCCATGTATGTACCATAAATGTCGTTCCGGTACTGCACACTTCATGTAGTTGTGCCTCATGATGATGTATGTTGGGATCTTGAGTGTGTTCAATGCCGCATATGTGGGGTGACTGACGATCTTGCTTACTTCTCCTCTGCACTGCAGGGCTCCTGCTGTCCATCGGCCATTCCCAGACCTGGCAACGATGGTGGAACGGGACAGCATCCGACGGTACCGCTTCACCAGGCAGCTGATTGAGGATTTGGCAGTGCAGTTGTCCCCACATTTGCAGCCTGGCCGGCCGTATCCTACAGCGCTGACCCCCAAGGTGAAGGTGATGGCAGCCCTACACTTCTTTGCCACCGGTACCTTCCAACATACTGTGGCGTCTGCTGGTGGGATGTCACAGACCATGTTCAGCCGTGTGCTCCGCGATGTTTTGGCGGCAATGTTGCTCTTCCTGAACCGGTACATCTATTTCCCTAGACTGCGACGACTCACTGACGTGAAGAGTGACTTTTATGCCCTGGGGAGGATGCCGCATGTCATTGGCTCCATTGATGGGACACATGTGGCTTTGGTACCACCACAGGCCCAGGAGCAGGCCTACAGGAACCGCAAGCACTACCACTCGGTCAATGCACTGGTGGTGTGTCTTGCAGACATGACCATCACACACGTGTGTGCCCGTTTCCCTGGTTCAGCACACGATGCCTTTGTGATGAGGAGTAGTCGCATCCCCAGGTTGATGGCACAGATGCAGAACCAGCGTGCCTGGCTTGTCGGTGTGTACTGACTTTGTGCCATTGTGTGTGATCTGATCTGTAGTATTCCGCCCACTTTTCCAAGTCAGCTGATGTGCACTTGTCTGTCCGTAGGTGACTCGGGATACCCCAACATGCCGTGGTTGCTGACACCCCTCAGGAACCCTGTGACACCTGCCCAGATGCGCTACAATGAGGCACATGGTCGGACCAGGAGAGTGATTGAGCGGACCTTTGGTCTCCTGAAGAGCCGCTTCCGCTGCCTGGACAAGACCGGAGGGTCCCTCCCATATGCCCCTGCGAAAGTGTGCAAGATTATCATCGTCTGCTGCATGCTCCACAACCTGGCAGTGCGGAAGGAGTTGCCTCTCATCCAGGATGACGATGACCAACATCCGCCACCTGTGGAGGATCCTGGCCTGGACCACGATGCCAGTGACGATGATGATGATGATGGTGATGGTGATGTCCGCACACAGCTCATCACCAACTTCTTTAGCTGAATGTGAGTATCCTGAGGTGTCATGTGAATGATGTGAGTTGGCATGATGTGTGGGTGGTGCTCTGGTGCTGTTGGAGTGTGTCCATGGGCTACTTGACAGGATGTGTGTTGCGATGTGTGGTGACAGGTGGGCTGTACTCCCCAACAGTGTTGACATGCTAACTTGGTTCTGGGTGGGTATCTTGTAACATGTATTGTGCATGAGTTTTGCTGTTCTGTCCTGTACTGCATTGCTTTTGACTGTGTGTCATTTCTGTCCTTCACAGGGTACTTTCAGATTCGTTTGGTCAACTGTGTCCACTGACGACGTGATTGCACATCCAGGCTGGTAGCTGTTGTGTCCCTACAGGTGATGTGCGCCACACCCATGGACTTCCTTCTGTCTACAGTTGTTGACTGTGTGCCCGCTACCAGGTGGGGTTACCTTGCATCTGTAGTGGTTACGGCATGTTGCTACTGTGTAATAAACCTGTGCTTCACTTAGTGATGTGCGTTGTCTGTGGTCACACATTTGACTGCCATTTGCTTACTGCACCTGTGGGCTACTTGACTACAACTGGGAATGGGTGTGGTGTCTGTGCATTGCACCGTCTTCCCTGGCAACATCAGTGTAGGCAATGAGTCAGATGGCCTAGGTGTGTATGTGTTGTGTAGCCCTGGTGGTGTGTCTCCCTCATATGTGTCACGTTGCCTGTACTCACATGCCTGTGTTGTCCTTGCTGTTGCAGTTCGCATACACAGTGTAATTTTGCAGTTCATCATCCCCATAACAGCACCCACGTTGGAATCACGACAGAGGCAAGTATGGTGTATTAGTGTGTTTATTGTGATAATAGTGCATAGGATGGATTGTGCTGTACATGAATCTTGCAATCCCAAGTTCCTAGATGAATAGAAAGTCCAGGTAGACAGGATCCCCAGTATCGGGGCCACAGTTGTCTGACACATTGTTCCAACTTGTACTCCCCATGCAATGTGTGGGAGTAGTGTTGCCATCAACAGGGTGAACAGTCTGTGCACAAAGGCGAAAATCCAGAACAGGTTCAGGCTTCCTGGGAGTTGCGCTTGGCCATCAGCCTCTCACTTTCCCCTCCTCGGACGACCCCTCTTCTTGGGGGGGGCCCTCAAGTGCAGGCTGCTGCGGTGCAGGGACTCTCCGCCAGAGTCCTCCTCCCTCCCTGTGGCAGTTGCAGTTTGTTCGGTACCAGATGTTGTTGGCACACAGGGAGGTGTGGACTGGTTGCTGTTCATCTGGCGGAGGCATTGTAAAATGTCCCTGTGCACCGCCGTCATCTCATGTAGTACATCCCACTTGGACTCCACGCGGGTCATGTGGGAGTCCACACGTGACATGTGGGAGTCCACACGTGACATGTGTGACTCCACGTGGGACATGTGGGAGTCCAAGCGGGCATGATGGGCAGCCTGCTGCTGTTTGATGTCTCTGAGGAGCCCCACTACCTGGCTGAGCTCTCCGGTGCTGGACTGGTACGCATCAGCTATGCGTACCAGTTGTGGGTCTTCATGCACACCAGCAACGTCTGCAAGCAGCGACCTCTGTCTCCCACCCCTCCCACCACCCCTGCTGACATGTGCAGTGTGTGCAGTTGCACGCACAGATAACCCTGGTCCACCTTGGGGGTTGGTGGTGGTGGTGGTGTCCATGGCCCCAGGTTGGTCCAGGGTCACTGCGCTGGTGTTGTTCCTTATTCTGTCCATGTCGGCAGGGATGGTATTCGTGGTGACAGTCGTTGGAGGGGTGGGTGCAGGGGGTGCAGCTGGTGGACCTGCTGGTGCTGCAGCTGGTGGTCCTGCTGGTGCAGCATGTTGACTTGCACCGGATGTGCCAGGTTGTTCTTCATCGTCCGAGGAGGACAGAGGCTGTACGACGCCAGTGAGCTCGGCATCCTCTTGAGCCTGGGACTGGGACTCCTCAGCGTCTGCTGCTGTGTCCCTATCATCACCTGTTTTTGGGAGACACAAACAATGTATGTCATGTTTCTGCAGGCATCAGTGGTTGACACACCTGACAGTTGTGACTGTGCCTCGGGGTGCGGGCCTGTACATTGTATTGTCCTAAGTCGTCACAGTCAGGGGTTGATATTGGTGTGGCACATTGTCCTGCATTATTTGGGCATTTCTATGTATTCTCTGGGGTGTGAACATGGTCTGCATTGATTGTGTTTGGTTGACAGCCAGACCTCCTTCCCACCCACCCACCCACCCAGTCAGTTATCCCACCATGGAACGTGCTTGCATTGCAGGGAGTGTAAGTTGTCTCTCAGGATGTCAGTCAGTGGTGTCCTGCTGTTTGTTGGTGCACAGTTGGCAGCAGGGCCTTGTGCTCCCCACAGCAGTAGCCAGTGTCAGCCATCTTGTGAGTCCTTCTCCACTCCCTGTGATGTGAGCATGGTTCAGGGTGGTGTTGATGGGCCAGTTGTGAGGCTGAGCAATGTCTGTGACTACGACTCCCATCATGCTATTGCCTCCACCCCCTTCCCAGCATGCCCATGCTTCCTTCCTTTTGACTCTGCTTCCCTGTGGGGTGGGCTGGCTGTGCTGACAGGATGGCTGGGAGTGTTGTCCTGGCAGTTGTTTGGCTAAGAGTCCCAAGAGTGTCCCTGTGCTTCACACAACATAACCCAGGGTGGTGGTGCTTTGTGGGATCTTGTGTTAGGATGGAGGGCATTGCATTCTACCAGGTGGGTACTGTGGAGTTTGTGTTGGGGGGGGTGTGAGGGGAGGTGCTGGTGACTATGGTCAGTGCTGCAAGTCCCCCTTCCCACCCAGCCAGCCAGATATCCCACCATGGAACGTGCTTGCATTGCAGGGAGTGTAAGTTGTCTCTCAGGATGTCAGTCAGTGGTGTCCTGCTGTTTGTTGGTGCACAGTTGGCAGCAGGGCCTTGTGCTCCCCACAGCAGTAGCCAGTGTCAGCCATCTTGTGAGTCCTTCTCCACTCCCTGTGATGTGAGCATGGTTCAGGGTGGTGTTGATGGGCCAGTTGTGAGGCTGAGCAATGTCTGTGACTACGACTCCCATCATGCTATTGCCTCCACCCCCTTCCCAGCATGCCCATGCTTCCTTCCTTTGACTCTGCTTCCCTGTGGGGTGGGCTGGCTGTGCTGACAGGATGGCTGGGAGTGTTGTCCTGGCAGTTGTTTGGCTAAGAGTCCCAAGAGTGTCCCTGTGCTTCACACAACATAACCCAGGGTGGTGGTGCTTTGTGGGATCTTGTGTTAGGATGGAGGGCATTGCATTCTACCAGGTGGGTACTGTGGAGTTTGTGTTGGGGGGGTGTGAGGGGAGGTGCTGGTGACTATGGTCAGTGCTGCAAGTCCCCCTTCCCACCCAGCCAGCCAGATATCCCACCATGGAACGTGCTTGCATTGCAGGGAGTGTAAGTTGTCTCTCAGGATGTCAGTCAGTGGTGTCCTGCTGTTTGTTGGTGCACAGTTGGCAGCAGGGCCTTGTGCTCCCCACAGCAGTAGCCAGTGTCAGCCATCTTGTGAGTCCTTCTCCACTCCCTGTGATGTGAGCATGGTTCAGGGTGGTGTTGATGGGCCAGTTGTGAGGCTGAGCAATGTCTGTGACTACGACTCCCATCATGCTATTGCCTCCACCCCCTTCCCAGCATGCCCATGCTTCCTTCCTTTTGACTCTGCTTCCCTGTGGGGTGGGCTGGCTGTGCTGACAGGATGGCTGGGAGTGTTGTCCTGGCAGTTGTTTGGCTAAGAGTCCCAAGAGTGTCCCTGTGCTTCACACAACATAACCCAGGGTGGTGGTGCTTTGTGGGATCTTGTGTTAGGATGGAGGGCATTGCATTCTACCAGGTGGGTACTGTGGAGTTTGTGTTGGGGGGGGGTGTGAGGGGAGGTGCTGGTGACTATGGTCAGTGCTGCAAGTCCCCCTTCCCACCCAGCCAGCCAGATATCCCACCATGGAACGTGCTTGCATTGCAGGGAGTGTAAGTTGTCTCTCAGGATGTCAGTCAGTGGTGTCCTGCTGTTTGTTGGTGCACAGTTGGCAGCAGGGCCTTGTGCTCCCCACAGCAGTAGCCAGTGTCAGCCATCTTGTGAGTCCTTCTCCACTCCCTGTGATGTGAGCATGGTTCAGGGTGGTGTTGATGGGCCAGTTGTGAGGCTGAGCAATGTCTGTGACTACGACTCCCATCATGCTATTGCCTCCACCCCCTTCCCAGCATGCCCATGCTTCCTTCCTTTTGACTCTGCTTCCCTGTGGGGTGGGCTGGCTGTGCTGACAGGATGGCTGGGAGTGTTGTCCTGGCAGTTGTTTGGCTAAGAGTCCCAAGAGTGTCCCTGTGCTTCACACAACATAACCCAGGGTGGTGGTGCTTTGTGGGATCTTGTGTTAGGATGGAGGGCATTGCATTCTACCAGGTGGGTACTGTGGAGTTTGTGTTGG